>SKCR01032848.1:0-167730 GCA_019454045.1 Zanthoxylum bungeanum
AGGAACCAAGGTCTCATCAACGATCCAAACATGTTCTTCGATGATTCCATCTGATTCGAGAGATCATACATCGTGGCGATATGTAGATCGAAAAGATCGCATCAGAGGATAATATTGCAGATCCGCTGACGAAGGATATTCCTCGGAAAAGTTTGGAGCGACGTGTACATAGTTCAGGTATTAGATGGTTGAGTGACTGGCTATAGGCCAAGTGGGAGATTGTTAGACAGTAATGACCCATAGTCACTATTTTGTAAATGATATTGTATTATTGTACAAAATTAACTATGTAGTAATGAAATTGCCTTTTACCGTTTTGTAATTTATTTACTTTGATATATAAATGGTAAAGTCCCTATGATTAATTCCGGATTGAGATGATATGAGACAGTATCAATCCATAAAGGTTTAATCATTAAATATCCCTATCGTCGTAGTATTATCGAGATTGGACATCGATAATGCGGAATAGACTAGTACTGCACTTGTGCGTGTTGTGAGGGCACAACAGCATAGTTCTCATATATTTGAGTATTGGATACTTATGCAAGTGCGGTAGGAGGTTGTGTTTTACCGATGGTACGGAAAACAGCTTCGCTCTGGATAGACCCCGCGGAATCCCATTGGTAGTATGTCTGCGTGTCTATGGGAGTCCGCTTCAGGGTAGGTGCATATGGTCTTAACCTGAGACTTGCATCGCTAGTACTTGCGACAATCGGTAGACTTTAGTTTTGGTCGTCCAGGGCTTTAACAGGTTCTGTGTACACCTCTTCTAGTTTATTGGGAATCGTAGTGTATTGGGTGTGATGTCAAGACGGAAGTATCACTTCAGACATATGGAGATGATGATCGCGCAGGATACAGAACTAGTACTCTATAATGGTTGCAACCATCAGGATAATATGACAAGGTCAGGATTATCCGATTCAAAGAGACTAGTTGCTTGATGTCCGATATATGTATCATACGGGGCAGACACATCTACAGCCCCAAGCCTTACATGTGATCATCCGATACTGGATCAGTATACACTATACTACGGTATACTACGCCTGTTATAGATCTTATATTCCAATAAGAATATTTCTGAAGAATTGGGTAGGCATGGCGTTTTGCTAGAGGCTAACCTTGTCTTGTAAATCGGTAAAAACGTAGTACTTGGTACGTACGTGTTCGGATAATCTGACGGCCGTATTTACTGCCAACATATCCAGAGATCTCTTGGGTCGCTTCCCGAAGATTCACCAATGACGTATGATTCAAACTCGATTAATCTTGGATTAATTACGGAGAGACTTTATCTTGGATAAAGTACTATACATAGAGAGAGAACGATTAATTTGGAATTAATCGTAAAATTATTATATTTGATATAATAATCGAAATTCGATTTCGACGCGAAATTAAAATTAGATTTTAATTCGGGCAAACGAGTAATTAGAATTAATTCGTTAGCGACGTAAATAATAATTTCGCTAGGCGCAATTATTTATTTAAATTCGATTTAATTAACGTCGCGACGAAAGTTCGGTATTCGGAAATATCGAACCCGAACGCGTGAGTACGCGTGGGCCCACTTTCATTTGGGTTGTGTGGGGCCCACATGACACATGTCATTTTATGCATTATTTAATTGTTAATACATTGCATGGTGATAGTGTACAATACACTCAATGGTTTTGCATGGAGTTTGAGTGTTTGACACTCTAAGCCATTGCATGATTTGTGTCATAAGTTTATTATTAATTTAATAAATATTATGGCATAAATATAAATTGATTTTTGTAACAAAAATCATAACACTCTCTCCTATTCTCTCATGACCGAAACTGTGAGCTCTCACAGCCCTCTCCACTTTTCTGTTTTTGTTGCAAAAACTTGAAGAATTTGTGTTTGTTTGGAACATAAAATCACCACAAGGCTAGCACCATCAAGGGATCATACAAAGGTGTTATGGGAAACTAATCTTAGAGCTTGGAAGGATCAAAAATTGCTTGGAGCTTCTCTTTTCTGTTTGGCCGAAACCCTCACTGCACAAAGGAGAAAATTTTTGTTTCATCAACGCATCCGCATTCCGATCTTTGTGAGTATGATTCCGCCATACTTCAATATTGTTCATTCATTTATATGTTTTGTTTGCTCTTTTGATCTTGGGACATGGATTAGAATTTCCAACACTAAGCTCATAGGACGCAAGCACATTCATATAGATGCATTAGAGTCGTGTACAAAATGTTTTAAACCTTAAAATCTATATTTTATATTGAAACCAGCATACTAGTCTCATACCATTCACCATACTGGTGGGCCTGCTCTGTTTGCAAGCTCTTTGGAATCGGCACAGCAATAGCCGCAGGGGACTAAAATGGAGAACTAAAAATAGAGTCGCCACCTGGTGTGAACCGAGAAATGATTTAAGGCCGCACTCACCCCTCGCAAGGGAAGACCTCAAACCGTTGGGTTCAGAATGGTCCCTTACTTATGCCACTCGTAACGAAATGATTTATGCAATGATTTAATCGAATCCACGCAACATATATTTCCAAGAGTATTTTATTTCTAAGTTCAAATGCATAAAGGTAAATCGGAATAACGGTAAGCATATAATTTCACAAAACACATTATATTGATAAATACGGGAACGAGTAAAAAAATAATGTACAAGTATGCACATTAAAGAGAGATAATTAAGTGCATAATGAAAGAGATAACTAAAGAGGGGCAATTGTACCTCGAAATAAACGTGCAATGATGCGATGAAGCAAAGAGATAGACAATAAGGATGAAAGGGAAGAGATGCGACATGTGCCCACATCTATATAGGACTTTGAGTGCCCGATTGAACGTATCTCATATCCAATTGAACATACTTCGTCGGTGCGGCAAAAAATGTCGTGGCAAAGGTTGCCCTTAGGCTTTTCATCCCTCAACGTGGAGGACCTTTAATCCAACTTGATTTGCCCATGCACATTACACTATGATGCATGATTTAACAAGGAGATGGCATACAGAAAGCAAATAACGGAATAATAAAAGGCATGGCGAAATGTCATGGTAAAGGTAGCCTTTTAGGCTTTTCTTCCCTCAAGTAGAGAACATTTAGACCAACATAATAAGCCCATGCGCATTATATTACAATGCATACAAATAAATAAGACAATGATATGGACTTCGTATGTCCGATTAAACATATCTTACATTCATTCAAACGTACTTCGTCCGCCGCGGCAAAATGTCATGGTAAAGGTAGTCCTTATGCTTTTCATCCCTCAAAACGGAGGACCTTTAACCCAACTTGATTTGCCCATGCGCATTACATTACAATGCATAAAAAATAAAGACAACGATAATATGAGACTTCGTATGGTCGATTAAACATATCTCATATTCAATCAAACATATTTCGTCCGGCACGGCAAAACGTCGTGGCAAAGGTAGTCCTTAGGCTTTTCATCCCTCAAAACGGAAGATCTTTAATCCAACTTGATTTGCCCATGCGTATTACATTACAATGCATAAATAAGTAACATGCGGAAAGTAAATGGCAGAATAAAAAATGCGAATAGTAGATGAACAAGATTAAATAAAGCGAAACACATGTCCTTTGCACAAGTAATACGTGGAATTATTTCTCAAGTACAGACCGTACTACCGTCCATTCGGATTCAGCTACAGAATTTACGTATGAGTTTCCATCCTATATACCACAAGAGACGACACATATTCCATTAATCCAATATCCATAGCATACATTAATCAGCAACACCCATGCGAAGAAATATTGGCAAAATAAAAGAAATAATGGGAACTAAATAAAAAGGGGTACCCTCAGGACTAACCTCTTAAGTCGTCTTTCAGAAGTGCGTTACACGTCCGTTAGAAGGGTTGATGCTCTGCAACTCGTCCGGTTCACTGGTTCAACATTTTCCTTCACTGTTTCACTGTTTGGGCTGCTGTTTTACTTTGTTTCACTGCTGTTTTCACTATATTTTTTTGTCACTGTCTTTGCGGTAATAAGGGACTATTTTTGCATTTTTGAGGGTATTAGGGGTTGGGGTTATCACTGTTTGGGTTGTAGTTTTGGTGTTGTGTTTGGCGTGAATTTGGGCTGCTATTTAAAGCTGTTGGTGCGTGAATTAGGGCTGTGTTTTCAGGGGCTATTTTCAGTGAACAGAGGCTGTGTTTCAGGGGCTGTTTTTGGTGGTCAGAGGCTGTGTTTTAGGGGCTATTTTCGGTGATGTTTAGGCTCTTTTTCAGGGGTAGTTTTTGGTGGTGATTCTTACTATTTATGGGGGTGTTTTGGTGATGTTCCTTTGCTGTTTTGGGAGAGTGTTTCGGTGATGGTAGAGAGGAAGAGAGAATTATTTTCTTGGTTTCTTGTTGCTTTGGGCGTGAGTTGCTAGGGGAGTCTAGGGTTGAGTTTAAGCTTCTTTTTATAGGCAAAGGGTTGGGGTTTACCTTGTGTGAAAAGGGAAAGGATTTGTGTAATTATGGAAGATATTTTTAATTAGTGTGTGATAAGGAAAAATCTTTTAATTAGGGAAGTGATTAGATATGATTTTATTTGATTAGGAAGATGATATATTTTATTTTGTTTTATTTAGGTATGTAATTTAATCGAATTAGGAAAGCGTTTGATGAGATTTGATTTGTATCTCTTAATTAGGAAATGTGATTTGTCTTTATTAGCATGTGTTTAATATGTGTTTTTGTTTAATTTGGAAGGTGATGGGCGTGAATGGACTCCTTGGGTGTGTATCAGAGGCAGTTTTCAGGGGCATTCGGGCGTGTTCAGAGGCTGACTTCAAGGGCTGGTTTGGGCATGTTCATGGGCTGACATCAGGGGCGTTCGGGTGTGTTCAGGGGCTGACTTCAGGGACTAGTTTGGGCGTGTTGAGGGGCTGACTTTAGGGGCTAGATGAAGGCTAATGGGTGAGTGAGTGGCTGCTGCATGGGTAATAGGCGTGAGTGGTGTTAATTGTGGGGGATTTGGGCTAAGGTTATGTTTTAAAACAGAGGTCCAAAGCGAACCCGAAGCTAAACGAGCGAATTAAATCCAACAAGATGTCAATGTCTGACTCTTCCCTTCCAACGTCTGTTTCCCGCGACTTCCACAATTTAAAGAGGTAGTGTCTCCATGTGAGACTCATCATCGGGACTTATATGTAAAAATACAGTGCCTACAGTCGCCCCTACTTTGATGGGACTTGTGCAGTGTGTGACAATGACAATCCTATCAAAGTTATACAATGCATTTTTACTTACCTGGCTCGCCAGCTGCCACCTCACTTGCCTGCTGCTTTGAACGGAGTTGATGATGCAATGGGCCTCGACCCTGGGACGTATCCCATTAACTGCAACTGTCAATGGGGGCCTCGACCTTGTGACACATCCTAATACCGCTGAAAATATAGGTCACGACCCTGAGACGCATCCCAGAACTACAACTGATGATGCAGGGGGCCATCGACCCTTGGACACATCCCAATAACTGCAATCGACAACGGGGGCCTCGACCCTAGAACGCATCCCAATACCGCTGACAATGTGGGTCACGACCCTAGGACACATCCCAAAACTGATGATGTAGGGGGCTTCGACCCTGGGACGCATCCCAATACCACTGACAATGTGGGTCACGACCTTGGGACATATCCCAAAACTGATGATGATGTGGGCCTCGACCCTGGGACGCATCCCAAAACTGATATTGATGCTGATGTGGCCTCGACCCTGTTACTTATCCCAAAAACTGATACTGATGCTGATGTGGGCCTCGACCCTGTGACTCATCCCCAAAACTGATATTGATGCTGATGTGGGCCTCGACTTTGGGATTCATCCCCAAAACTGATACTGATGCTGTTGTGGTCCTCGACCCTGGGACTCATCCCCAAAACTGATACTGATGCTGATGCTGATGTGGGCCTCGAACCTGAGACTCATCCCCAAAACTAACACTGACTTATTTCTGAAACTGATGACATTGTTTTGTTTGCTCTCAACTTGCTTGTACTTCACCGCTTTCTTTTCTTTTCTTTCGAGACCTGCTAACAAAAATAAAACAACAGAATAAAAATGTGTGCATGTGTTGTGTACGTATGCATGTGCGGAGGTACTCTTTGTTCATAATGGGTTAGATCCTCATTGTGCTCCTTCGGAATCGGCTACAGAATTTATGTATGGGTTTCCATCCTATATACCGCGAGAAATAATACCTAAATGCTATTATAACATGGATATACGAGTGACAATAGATCAAGCTAAGACAAGGGTAGATGATGCAATCAATGGATGGAAGACGCGGCAAATATTGTGGTAAAGGTAGCCTTTTAGGCTTTTCTTCCCCAAACGGAGAACCTTTTAGTCCAACATAACAAGCCCATGCGCCTTTCATTACAATACGTACAAAAATGAAGATAACTATATGGAACTTCGTAATGCATTCGTAAATAAAGCAATGGTGTGCAAAAGGATAGATGACATAGTAAAAAGCGCGACAAAGAGGACCTTTAATCCCATTTACTAGGCCCATGCGCAAACAACACAATACATATATAAAAAAGTAAAGAAAATGATATCGAACTTCGTGTATCCCATTGAACATATCTCACATCCAATCGAATATACATTATCCGACGCGGCAAAGCATAGTGGTAAAGGATTTTAACCTCCCAAAAAAGAGGACATTTATCGCACTTACTAAGCCCATACGCCAATAACACGATGCATATAAGAAATAAAGACAACAATATCAGACATTGTATACCCGATTGAACATATCTCACATTCAACCGAATATACATCATCTGGCGCGGCAAAGCATCGTGGTAAAGGATTTTAACCTCTCAAAATAGAGGACCTTTAATCGTACTTACTAAACCCATGCGCAAACAACACAATACATATATAAAAGTAAAGACAATGATATCGGACTTCGTGTATCCGATTGAACATATCTCACATCCAATCGAATATCCATTATTCGGCGTAGAAAAGCATCGTGGTAAATGATTTTAACCTCTTAAAATAGAGGACCTTTAATCGCACTTACTAAGCCCATACGCTAATAACACGATGCATATAAGAAATAAAGACAACAATATCGGACTTCGTATACCCGATTGAACATATCTCACATTCAACCAAATATACATCATCCGGCGCGGCAAAGCATCGTGGTAAAGGATTTTAACCTCTTAAAATAGAGGACATTTAATCGCACTTACTAAGCCCATGCGCTTTATCTCGTCATTACATAAAAAAATAACATGCGTAAATCAAGTAGCGAATAATAAATAAATCAAAACAACATAAAACAAAATATGCATCGTTTACTCAAATGACACGTGGAGTTGTATCCCGAGTACAAATCATACTACCGTCCATTCGGAATCGGCTATGAAATTGATGTCTGGGTTTCCATTCTATATACCATGAGAGGTGACATATTTTTCATTTTATCCAAGGGTCACAACATGCATCATTCCACAATACATATATCTTCCATTTATTCAAGGGCCACAACCATGCATCAATAAATGACTCAAACCTTTTATGTGATAAAAATGAATAAAAAAATTAAAAAAGATAGATGGAAATAATAGGAAAAGTACCCTCAGGTCTAACCTTTTATGTCGACTTTCGGACTCGCGTTTCACGGCCTTCGGAAGGGCTATCACTCCGCAACTCTTTCGGTTCACTGGGAGAGGCAATTTGTGATTATCTGAGAGGCTGCTGAAGGTTGTGGACAGTGTGGCGTTACGTGATATGTTAGTGGCTCTAAGGGTTTCTTAGGTTTTTTTGTTGAAGGTGAATGCGATGAGAAGGGGTTGTTGAATGGTTGAGGGCTGGTGGAGGCTGTGGCTATTTTAACGTGAATAAGGGAAGTTTGAAGGATGTTATTTGTGCGATAATGGAGGCTTGCTGGATGAAGGGATTAGTTCTCGTGAGGTAGTGAGTGGGCTGGGTGTCTTTCTGTCTCGGCTGTGTGTGCCTCTGATTAAGGGGCTGTTAAAGGCTATTAGGGTTTATAGGTTTGAGAGAGGAGAGAGATGCATTTGTTTAGGGTTTCATTGTTTTGTGTATGGTGAGAGGAGTGAGCTACCGTGAGGTGTGAGGAGTTAAGTTTGTGGTATATTTTATAGTAGATGTATTAGGGTTAGGGTTGTGCATGGTTTTTGAAAGGAAACAAAATCAATTATTGATGCATGTGTGGTATTTGATTTAAATAGTTTAGGCAAAGATATTTATTTTTTGGTGGGAATTATATTAAATTGGTAGGTGATTTTTAAATTTGGAAAAGATTTATTTAATTTTGGTATTTAGATTTTATTTATTTTTAAATTTAATTTGTTTTAATTCAATTTCAATTTAGTTATTTTAATTTAATTGGATTGGTTTTAATTTGTGACATGTATTTTAAATGTTTTAATTATTTTTTTGGATTGGGCTTGGATGAGATGGGTTTGGTGTAGTTTTGGGCCAAGGCTAAGGGTGTATTTTAATAACGGAGGTCCAACAAGCAAGCCTGAAGCTAAACAAGCGACTAAAATCTAACAAAAATACCAGTTCCCTTCCGACGTCTATTTCCCATGGCTCTCACGAATTAAAAGGTAGTGCCTCCAAATGAGACTCATCATCGGGTCTTACATGCAAAAATGCAGTGCCTACAGTCGCCCCCACTTTGATGGGACTTGTGTAGTGTGTGATAAGAATAATCCTATCAAAGTCATACAATGTATTTTTACTTACCTGGCTCACCAGCTGCCACCTGACTTGCCTGCTGCTCGCTGAGCTGATGATGCAGTGGACCTCGATTCTGGGACGCATCCCAATATTTGCAACTAATGTGTGGGCCTCGACCCTGGGACGCATCCCCAAACTGGAACTGCAGTGAACCTCGATCCTGGGACGCATCCCAATAACTACAACCGATAATGGGGGTCTCAACCCTGGGACACATCCCAATACCGCTGACAAAATGGGCATCGACCCTGGGACGCATCCCAAAAACTAAAGGTGGAGGGGGCCAACGGCATTGGGACGCATTCCGATAACTGCAACCGACAATGGGGGCTCACGGCCCTAGGACGCATCCCGATAACATTTACAAAATGGGCCTCGACCCTGGGACGCATCCCAAAAACTACTGATGATATGGGTTTACAACCCTGGGACGCATCCCCAAAATGTTGATAAAATATGGGCCTCAACCCTAGGACGTTTCCCCAAAACAGCTGATACTGATGGATTGGGTAAAACCCTGGGACGCATCCCCAAAACTGCTGATACTGATGAAGTGGGTTACAACCCCGGGACGCATCCCCAAAACTACTGATACTGATGTGGCTGCGGGCCTCGACCCTGGGACTCATCCATAAACTGATGCTGATGTTGATGTGGGTCTCGACCTTGGGACTCATCCTCAAAATTGATACTGATGCAGTTGCGGGCCTCAACCCTGGGACTCATCCCCAAAACTGATACTGATGATGACGTAGGCCTCGACCCTGGGACTCATCCCCGAAACTGATGCTGATGTGGGTCTCGACTATAACGACCAGTAGATGTTACTACTATCTCCGACGATATTTTTGTGTACAAGACCAAGGAATGTAAAATAAGTCATGACGGGATTTAGATACAGTTATGAAAAGACTTCGGGAACGATCGGTAAAATTTTCGAGATCCCGAGAAGAAACTGTACAGTATGCCCTTTTATATTGTATATAGTATTTTGGGCATAACTTTTTCATATGAACTCGGAATTTTATGAATTTTATATCATCGCAAAGCTTAGACTAATACCTACAACGTTCATATTAAACATTGTTCCAAAATCGGACCAGAACCGGGTCAAAAGTGCAAGTCCAAATCTGAGTGAATAGTGATTTCGGGCTTAAATGATAAAACACCAAACTTCTTCCTTTTTCCAGATAATTCTACACCTCTCTAGTATCATTTAAGTCCCTCTATATAAGGGAAACACTATTCCTTATTACCAAGGAAATTAAAACAAAAACAAAAATGAAAAGAGAGAGAGCAAAACCGTAAGAAGAGAAAGGGAGGGAAAAAGAAGAGAAAGAAAAGGAAGAAGAAGAAGGAGAGAAAGGAAGAAGGAATGGAGAAAGAGAAGCAAAAAGGTTTTCCCATTCTTGAAGCTTTGTGGAAGATGAAGAAAAATCAAGAGGAAGAAGGTAAGAAATTCAAGACCCATTTTTGAAATTCTAGGATTTTGATAAATTGATACTTATATTGTGATAATGATCTAGTTTTAATGTTAATAGCATGCTTAATGGGAGTTAAAACAATAAATAGTTAAAGAATTTTGGATGGTTAAGTTTTGGATAAAACTTGGTAGAATGGGTATAATGGGTTAGGAATTGATTTGATTTGATGATAAATTGATGGTTTAGATGATGAAGAAATGGGTGATGATGTGGCTAAATTAGTTTGCAAATGCTTAAAGAATTATTTAGTAAGTGATTTAGTGAATAAATAAATGAATTGAAGGTTGGATGTGTGTGAAGTTGAGTAAAAGATGATGTTTTGTATGTTGGTTTTTGTATTTGAAGAGTCAAACAAGGAAGAAGAATAAATAGAGTAGTGAATGAGAACTTGACAGTGAGTTGATATGCTATACTTTCTGGACAGGCTGTGATATTTAGGTTATAACATGAGTTTTAGGTATCCGTTTGACAAGCCGTGAAATTCTGAGTAAACAAGAAACATAGGGGAATAACATATTCAAAATTCAAAATTTTTAGACTTAAGAGAGAGTCGTAACGAATTTTCAAACTTGGCCGCACTGCAGTAAACTACTGGTTCTGTGGTAACAGAATAAGGTGTAAAGAAAACTATATAATTTTCGTTCTAGAAATCGAAATCAAGTTCCGTAAAATTCTGGGTACTTTAGACACATAAGGGAGTAATATATCCAAAATTTAGAATTTTTGCACTTGAGACGAAGTCGGAACGAATTTTTGAAGATGGGCGACCTGCTGCCCTAGTGCCCAGTTTTTCTGTTGGACAGCCCTTGAATTTCGGCCTATAGGTTGAGTTTCTGAAGTCCAAATCGAGATCTGTAAAAAATTTCATAAAGTAGACTCATAGGGGAGTATTTATAAAAACATTCAGCTCCAGAACTAATCCCCTCTATTTATACCGAATTGTCAAATTCAGGTCACTGTCAGTGACTCTTCTGTTTTGATGTAGGAGTTGTAGACGCGTAAAATAATTTGCGTAACCGTGAAACGAACCTCGTAAAACCTCTGTAGGGTGCTTTAACGTGTTAGAAAGACAAGGGGTGATAATTCATGCATTTCACGTATATTCTTATCTATGGGAATATTCTCGTTGTAGTAGCTAACGAATTTGTTCTTATTCATTTATTTAGATCGACCTCAAGATTGTCAGCGGCCTTCCACCCCGTGAAGAGACTCATCTTAGCCGTATACAGTGAGTGGACACTTTCCTTTACTTGATTTTCATATCGTATTTTGATATCAGACTTATTTTTATGCCTTAGGGCGTTAGACTTCTTAATTGATGTTATTACATGATATTTATGTTTTATGCTTTGTTTTAGTTGTGCTTTACACAGAAAAGTTTTAAAACATGAGTTTTTATTTATTTCGGGGCATGAGGTAAAACCTCACCCCAGTATGTAACTTGAGATTCAGATGGAATTGACGGATACAGAGAGCATGTGCACATGTTGAGGACTGGGGGGACGCCCCTGGATCCTCAGCGCTCAGATGGTACATTCCTGGGCTGAGATGCGCCTTCGGGCGGAGATGCGCCTTCGGGCTGAGATACGCCTACGGGCGGAGATGCGCCTTCGGGCGGAGATGCGCCTACGAGTGGAGATTCTGTTTTCAGAAAAGGATTTCAATTTTCAGTTTTCAGAAAAGAGTTTTAGAAAAGAATTTAGAAAGACGGATTTAGAGTGAAGTACAAGAAAGAGTTTTCAGTTTTCAAATTCTCAGTACTCAGATTTCGGAGTTTCATAACATAGTTTTCAGAACTTAGATTTTGGAAAATAGTTTTCAGAAATACTGGATATTCAGTAATAGATTTCAGAAATCAGTGTTTTAAAGGCAGTTTTCCGAAATACAAAGTTTTCATGTAAAGATGTTTTGAAAACATGATTTTAAAGCTAAAAGATTTTTATCAGTTTTCAGTTTTTAGTCCACTCACTTAGGTCGTATGACAATCTAACCCCCCTCCAGTTTTATCTGTTTTGTAGGGATTTCAGGAGGACAAGCTCGGGAGGACGGATATTGATGCAGTCACTAGGGATGGAGTCCACCAGTACAGAGTCACAAAGCATAAAAGTCAAGTTCAAAGTCAAAGTATTTTAGTGCATTAGTTTTATGGTAGTCATTATAAGTGTCTATTAAAGTATTGTAAAAAGAAGTATTTTTGAGTATGCATTTATGAGTAATAAAAGTATTTTATGTTGATTTAGTTATAGTCTTCATGTATGACATGTCATTCATATAGTTTAGAATACAGTCAGTTAGTTAGAGGCTTATGGGGTAGTACAGCTATCCCCTGCCGGTAACATCTCCCAGATCGGGGATGTTACAAAGATGGTATCAGAGCATGGTCTAGGGAGTCAGTGACTGCAGTGGGCAGAGTGCTGGGGTCTTGTATACGATGTATGTCCGGGATACCCGTATATGAGGCACTACCTCTCCAGTATCCGATCCTCGAGTACGTCCTCAAACTTCTCAAACAGGTTAGTAAATATTTTCCCAGCTACTTGAATTCCTATTTCTCACTCTAGTTAAGGAGTATTCTGCAGTCATCTTAGACTATTTTTCGAAGTTTTGAATAGGCTAGATAACCGGATGATATGTCCCAAAGGAAGATAAAGAAAACATAAGAAAAGTTAGAAGAAAAAAAGTAAGGAAAGCCTAAGGAGGACTAAGAATTCAGAAATAAGAAAGATAAAGATACAGGATCAGATCAATAAGAAAGTATAAGAACCCATAGTAGCCAAGAGAATAGAGACTAGATAAAGCCCCAGTAAGTATTAGAGTTGTCCAGTAGAAGTAAGACTGTCATCTTCCTTAGGAAAATCCTTTCAAAGAATTCTATAGCCTTCGAAACCTTTTTATAGAGGATGAATTTCCCAAGTAACAAAGAATAGCTAGAGAGACAACAGAAGTAAGAAACTCAGAACAGTATTGAGAGCTCTAATGGACTTAGATGTCGAAAAAGATTTAAACGACTCCAGATACCCAAACCGCGACCTCGATCCTTAAGTGCAAAGCAGAAATGGCTAGTTACCTTACCCCTAGTAACCTAATAGAGATAAAACCTTAAACTATCTTGTCTTCAAACTCTTCAGTGACATCAGATTAGAGAGTTGCCCTAATAGAGCCTACCTCATAGGCATAGATGACCGTGAGAGATCGGATAAGAGTTTTCCCATGAACTTGGAAAACAGATCAACCCAAAGTCAGTGGAAACCCATGAGAATATGTAGGAATAGACCTATGAGGATAAAGAGAGTTTGAAGAAACAAAAGCAGCCGTATGAAGCGTAAATAGAGTGCCATAGCCGAAATCTATAGCAAGGACATAGAGTATGGATTAGAGCAGCAGAAGTAAGATACAGAGGTAGATAGAGATAGAGAAATAGAAATAGATAAGAAATGACGAAATCTATAGCGGTATGAATCAGAGACATAGAGTTAAGTAATAAAGGACAATAGTAAAACTAGTACTAAAGATGAGTGTTGTAAGATACCCTTCTTTTTCAAAACGATCCCTCCGAGTTCAACCAATATTTTTCTGAACCACCCCGTAGCAGTAGCAAATTCCCTCTAGTATCAAGGACCGTTGTAAAATAAAGAAGTAAGAAAGCTAAGGACGATCGTGCAATCTTCAAATAGATGCTATATGCCATAGAGATATAAAGACTTTAGATTTTACGAACTCAGACCCATAGTCAAATAGGATGAGTGGTGACCGAAACGGTAGTTAGTTACCCTAACTAAGGAAACCAATAGATAGAGTCCGACTTACCTAGATCTTCGTTCTTTCGAGATACCAGTTAAAGAAGTTATCCCGATGGAGTATATCTCATACCTATTTTACATGAGCAATGGGTTCCATCAGAAACATCCACCAAAAAAGCTTTGAGAGTATAAAGAATGAGACACTTAAGATAGTTCACAGATTAAGAATGTCAGATATTGTATAAACCAAAGACGAGCTGAGTTAGTAAGGATTCGTAGGAATGTATAAGGATAAGAATGAATCTATAAGATTGGAAGTATTTAAGAAAGTGACAAGAATATTAATATAGAAGATAGAACAAAGTGATCAAATCAAGTATTATAGCTAGAGAAGGTTGAAATTTAAGGAACAATAGAAGAAAGACTCACAAATAGTTTTAATAGTACGAAGTATGGTAGGGAAACAAAATATGCTGATAGAATGAGGATTATATGGATTAGCAAGGAAATGATTGAATCAACGATAGTTGTAGAATCCTAGAACTTAATAAAGGAAATTATCATAAGAATGACCTTATGGTATTGTTGGGAATTCAACATAGCGTCTAGTAAGAAAGGAAACTGAAGTGGTAGGAAGATTTAGTACGAATAGTGGAATAAGAAAATAAGTTAGAGACGATAAAATTAATAAGGACTTCGGGGTAATTAAAAGAGTAATGAACTTCATGTCGCAATCTAATGGAGTGTTATAAGGACTTACAAATATGAAGAATCCAAGAAATTATATTAAGAAGGATTAAGAAGTTGCAAGAATGTAAGGAAAGCAATTAAAAGGGTTAGATAAGGAACATACGAAAGGATATTCAATGTTACAATAAGAAAAGATAACGTAGAAGTCTTTATAGAAAATTTAAGAACTTAAGGACGTAAGTATAAAGAACATGGCGGATAATTCATAGAAATATGAATAACCAATTTATCAAAGATCTTATGTCATTAAGAAGGATTTTAGGAAAAGAGTAGAGTATGACCTTAGTAGTTGAAGAGAATAGAGTTTTCAAAAGAGTAAGGAATAAGGAGTAGGAAGATTAAGATTAATAGAGAATCTTCATAACAGAATAAGTTCCTTAAGAATGATAATAGAGAGATTATAGTAGTAGTAATCGAAGGAAGCTAAGTAACATAAGGAATATACTTCTAGAAGGATTTGTATAGGATGCAAAGTGATTAAATGATTAAAAGAAGAACCTGGAGTAAGGAAAGATAAGTCAGAAAAGTTTTAGTAGTAGTATCCAGTATAAAAGAGGGTCCAGACAGGTGTACACGAAATTCTTAGGTAAAGATATAAGACATCGAAATACCCCCACATAAGAGTCTTAAGATTAACTCCCACCCTCCCAACCCTTGATCGATACTCATAACAAAGGTAAACCTGAATTATAACCTTGAGGTACTCCAGAAGCAAGTATAAAAGTAACAAGAAAAGAAGTGATACTTAAGTATGGGATAATGATGCAAATGACAATGTTAAGGATAACCAATGACATATGAAATCAGATATTCTTCAACTAAGGAAAAGAAGATATGATCTATAGTAGGTGCAGATAGAAAATGAAATAGAAAAGTAAATCAACAAGATGATCGATACCAGTATGACAAGTAAGATATAGGCCAAGGATATAACATAGGTTAAGTAAGCTCTTAGTAAAATAAAGGAAGAATAAAAAGAATACTAAGAAAGAATCGGCGAGGAATTTCGTAAGAAACCCAGCCCTAGCTTAAGGAGACGAAACCACTACGGGTTTGGGATGGTTTAACCGCGGGTCATAGGTGGTTTGGTAGGTTTATATTATAGCGCGGGAACGACAACAAAAGTTAATACAAAGCAGCTATCGAGAGACGTAAGAGAGAAAAATAGAAAAGAAAGGATCAAATATAGTTTGCAGATGATCAGATAAGACTTTGAGAAGACAAGAAGGAAGTTTTCAGGTTAGGACAGAATAGTAATCAAGGAATGACAAGAACTTAATATTGTAATAAGTATGTAAAGAGAAAACTCAATGTAAGAAAGACAAAATAGACCAAGGAAGTCCATACTAGTCGATAAAATGAAGTAAATAATAAGGGGGTACCATGAAAAGATTAGGGAAGAGGAATCGATGAGATACAATCAAGGAAAGGAAATGATTCTAAGGTTAAAAAGGGACAACGGAAAGAAGAAACATTGAGTATTGGTATTAGACTTTAGAATTCTCAATGGAAACCAAGAAACCACCTATTGAGAGTTTGTTTACATTAAGGAATCATGAGGCATGAGTAAAGGTCTATAAAGAAGAAGCTTTAGAAACAAGAGTATAAAGAATAGTGGAAAGAACAGAAGGACAATAGTCAAAGAAATACTCAGCAGGATTATTACAGAACAAGGACCTAGAAAGAAGGATTAAATAGTCAGTAAAATGATAGAGACTAGAAGATCAAGAGAACCACGAGTTAGACGTCAATGAGGATTCAAGGACGAATCATATTTAAGGAGGGGAGAATTTGTAACGACCGTAGATGTTACTACTATCTCGACGATATTTTTGTGTACAAGACCAAGGAATGTAAAATAAGTCATGACGGGATTTAGATACAGTTATGAAAAGACTTCGGGAGAAGACGATCGGTAAAATTTTCGAGATCCCGAGAAGAAACTGTACAGTATGCCCTTTTATACTGTATATAGTATTTTGGGCATAACTTTTTCATATGAACTCGGAATTTTATGCATTTTATATCATCGAGAAGCTTAGACCAATACCTACAACTTTCATATTAAACATTTTTCCAAAATCGGACCAGAACCGGGTCAAAAGCGGAAGTCCAAATCTGAGTGAATAGTGATTTCGGGCTTAAATGATAAAACACCAAACTTCTTCCTTTTTCCAGATAATTCTACACCTCTCTAGTATCATTTAAGTCCCTCTATATAAGGGAAACACTATTCCTTATTACCAAGGAAATTAAAACAAGAACAAAAATGAAAAGAGAGAGAGAGAAACCGTAAGAAGAGAAAGGGAGGGAAAAAGAAGAGAAAGAAAAGGAAGAAGAAGAAAGGAGAAGGAAGAAGAAGGAGAGAAAGGAAGAAGGAATGGAGAAAGAGAAGCAAAAAGGTTTTCCCATTCTTGAAGCTTTGTGGAAGATGAAGAAAAATCAAGAGGAAGAAGGTAAGAAATTCAAGACCCATTTTTGAAATTCTAGGATTTTGATAAATTGATACTTATATTGTGATAATGATCTAGTTTTAATGTTAATAGCATGCTTAATGGGAGTTAAAACAATAAATAGTTAAAGAATTTTGGATGGTTAAGTTTTGGATAAAACTTGGTAGAATGGGTATAATGGGTTAGGAATTGATTTGATTTGATGATAAATTGATGGTTTAGATGATGAAGAAATGGGTGATGATGTTGGCTAAATTAGTTTGAAATGCTTAAAGAATTATTTAGTAAGTGATTTAGTGAATAAATAAATGAATTGAAGGTTGGATGTGTGTGAAGTTGAGTAAAAGATGATGTTTTGTATGTTGGTTTTTGTATTTGAAGAGTCAAACAAGGAAGAATAAATAGAGTAGTGAATGAGAACTTGACAGTGAGTTGATATGCTATACTTTCTGGACAGGCTGTGATATTTAGGTTATAACATGAGATTTAGGTATCCGTTTGACAAGCCGTGAAATTCTGAGTAAACAAGAAACATAGGGGAATAACATATTCAAAATTCAAAATTTTTAGACTTAAGAGAGAGTCGTAACGAATTTTCAAACTTGGCCGCACTGCAGTAAACTACTGGTTCTGTGGTAACAGAACAGAATAAGGTGTAAAGAAAACTATATAATTTTCGTTCTAGAAATCGAAATCAAGTTCCGTAAAATTCTGGGTACGTTAGACACATAAGGGAGTAATATATCCAAAATTTATAATTTTTTCACTTGAGACGAAGTCGGAACGAATTTTTGAAGATGGGCGACCTGCTGCCCTAGTGCCCAGTTTTTCTGTTGGACAGCCCTTGAATTTCGGCCTATAGGTTGAGTTTCTGAAGTCCAAATCGAGATCTGTAAAAAATTTCATAAAGTAGACTCATAGGGGAGTATTCTATAAAACATTCAGCTCCAGAACTAATCCCCTCTATTTATACCGAATTGTCAAATTCAGGTCACTGTCAGTGACTCTTCTGTTTTGATGTAGGAGTTGTAGACGCGTAAAATAATTTGCGTAACTGTGAAACGAACCTCGTAAAACCTCTGTAGGGTGCTTTAACGTGTTAGAAAGACAGGGGTGTGATAATTCATGCATTTCACGTATATTCTTATCTATGGGAATATTCTCGTTGTAGTAGCTAACGAATTTGTTCTTATTCATTATTTAGATCGACCTCAAGATTGTCAGCGGCCTTCCACCCCGTGAAGAGACTCATCTTAGCCGTATACAGTGAGTGGACACTTTCCTTTACTTGATTTTCATATCGTATTTTGATATCAGACTTATTTTTATGCCTTAGGGCGTTAGACTTCTTAATTGATGTTATTACATGATATTTGTGTTTTATGCTTTGTTTTAGTTGTGCTTTACACAGAAAAGTTTTAAAACATGAGTTTTTATTTATTTCGGGGCATGAGGTAAAACCTCACCCCAGTATGTAACTTGAGATTCAGATGGAATTGACGGATACAGAGAGCATGTGCACATGTTGAGGACTGGGGGGACGCCCCTGGATCCTCAGCGCTCAGATGGTACATTCCTGGGCGGAGATGCGCCTTCGGGCGGAGATGCGCCTACGGGCGGAGATGCGCCTTCGGGCGGAGATGCGCCTACGGATGGAGATTCTGTTTTCAGAAAAGGATTTCAATTTTCAGTTTTCAGAAAAGAGTTTTAGAAAAGAATTTAGAAAGACGGATTTAGAGTGAAGTACAAGAAAGAGTTTTCAGTTTTCAAATTCTCAGTACTCAGATTTCGGATTTTCAGAACATAGTTTTCAGAACTTAGATTTTGGAAAATAGTTTTCAGAAATACTGGATATTCAGTAATAGATTTCAGAAATCAGTGTTTTAAAGGCAGTTTTCCGAAATACAAAGTTTTCATGTAAAGATGTTTTGAAAACGTGATTTTAAAGCTAAAAGATTTTTATCAGTTTTCAGTTTTTAGTCCACTCACTTAGGTCGTATGGCGATCTAACCCCCCTCCAGTTTTATCTGTTTTGTAGGGATTTCAGGAGGACAGGCTCGGGAGGACGGATACTGATGCAGTCACTAGGGATGGAGTCCACCAGTACAGAGTCACAAAGCATAAAAGTCAAGTTCAAAGTCAAAGTATTTTAGTGCATTAGTTTTATGGTAGTCATTATAAGTGTCTATTAAAGTATTGTAAAAATAAGTATTTCTGAGTATGCATTTATGAGTAATAAAAGTATTTTATGTTGATTTAGTTATTGTCTTCATGTATGACATGTCATTCATATAGTTTAGAATACAGTCAGTTAGTCAGAGGCTTATGGGGTAGTACAGCTATCCCCTGCCGGTAACATCTCCCAGATAGGGGATGTTACATCGACCCTGGGACTCATCCATAAAAACTGATACTGATGTAGATGTGGGCCTCGCCCCAAACTGGTACTGATATGGGCCTCGCCCGCAGACTGATACAGATGTGGGCCTCGCCCACAGACTGATACTGATGTGGGCCTCGCCCCGAGACTGATACAGATGTGATACGAGCCTCGCCCCCAGAGTGCCATACCAAGCAGGACTGATTCTGATAAGGATGTGGGCCCCGCCCTCAGAGTGCCGTACCAGCAGGACTGATTCTGATAAGGATGTGGGCCTCGCCCTCAGAGTGCCATACTCGGCAAGACTGGTATTGATAAAGACGTGGGCCTCAACCCCCAGAGTGCCATACCCGGCAAGACTGGTTAGGCCTCGCCCCCATGCTGATACTGACATGGACCTCGTCCCAAACTGATACTGATATGGGCCTCGCCCCCAGAGTGCCATACTCGACCAGACTAATAATGATAATGTGGGTTTTGCCCCCAGGGTGCCATACCCGGTAAGACTGCTGCTGATGCTAATGTGTCATTTCAACATATTAAATTGCCTCTCATGAGATAATCCTGATAGATAGACATATTTTCGTCCTCAACGAATGCTTTCGTATCGAAACATGAGAACCTTCAAAGTACTTGATAGACTCAACTCCGATCCTCTGAATAGGTGATCTGAACTAGACTTTTAGTGTGTGTGCGCACCAAGGCTCTTTCACAGTTTATTCCTTAAGTGAACTAACTCGATGATTTTGTTTCGGAGAATCAGATCGGTGGGTCTAACCAAACTGGATGTCTCGATCACACTTTGTGATTACTTCGTCATACTCAACATGATATGGTCTTATTCTCTTTTCTTGTCTCTTTCTTTTCATTCTTTTCATTTTTTTGACACACCTACCCTTTAAGGTAGAATTTCTCCTCATGGTGGTCATAATACTCGCCCATTGGTAGCTTCACGCTTATCGGTTACAGGCGGTCTATTTTTCTTTTCTTTTCAGAGACTTTCTTTGTTCCCAACCATATCATATATCGTAGCATAAGTAAACCAGGGTGGACATCCAGGAAAACGGTCATTCACTGATCCATCATCCCTTCGGCTAGTCATCTTGCCAACCACTCAGGTTTCCACTGTTGAGATCCCGTAATCAAGTACTCGTGAGTCCAACTGAGATCAATCCATTCAGAATACCGAACGAGAGCACTTCTCGCACTTATCATTTCTAAAACTTCTCCCTACAGCAAACAATGTCATCACCGGACATATGACTAACTATCAAAGATTTCTCTCTCTCATTTTGTTCTCTCTCTCTTTTTTTTCACTCATTCCACAGAATTCTTCCGTCATCTTCTGATAATGTGTGCTTCACCCCTTGAGATCCATTCCTGAAACTCAAACTCATTTGGGCCTCAGCCCTGGGACTCCTCCCCAAAACTAGCACCAATGTGGGCCTCAACCCTCAGATTACTACCCGCATTTGTCACCAATATGGGCCTCAGCCCTATGATTATTACCCGAATCAGATACAGAGCTTTTGTTGTTTCTGAATGGCTTGTCTTTGCCGCTTTCTCTTTTCTTTTTCAAAACCTGTGAACACAAAACAAAACAAACACAAAAGGAATGCAAAATGGGTTACGTGTATGCATGCATGCATGTGTTTCTTATCCCGTCGGGTTAGGTCTTCCGCCAATTCCCTTGGTGACTGCTCGGTCTTTTCTTCCTCAAGTAAAATACTGTTTCAATCTATCAACGTCGATCGGCTCAGTGAACTCATTCTCCTCTAAATCTGACAGTCTCACTGTCCTGTTTCCCATTGCTGAATGGCTATCATGTCTTTTCTGCTTGCTTCTTCCAAAAATTCACCGGGTTCGAAATATCGCTAAGTATCATAGTACCAAGGTTGGATACTTTTGTCGAATATACTTATGTTACAGAGACTCAGGCAAGTTAACGAAATGAACATCTTTATTATCATTAAGAAAAGGTTCGAACAAATAGACAAAATCAATGTCTCTATTAATAAATGCTGGATCACAACTGAATAAGATCTGAGAGACAAACATCTCCATAAATTGTAACTTTATTTTCCTTTGCTTTCTTATTTCCTTCGACCATCAATTTCTCCAGGTACAGTAGTTACTCTTCCCATTCACTTCTCCCTTTTGCAACCTCTGTCTCATCACTGTCTGAGAAGTTTTCCCAAAGATCCTCCCTCTGCTTTATTTTACTTTTACCACTGTTGTCTCGTATCCCTGTGCAAGAATTTTGGTAGTTGTGGGTTTGGAAGATAAGATTGTCAGGTAGGCCGGAGTCAATAATGTGGGTAGGTGGAGGTTTTCTGTGTGTGTTGGTTTGTTCTTTTTCTGGTTCTGGTATTTTATGGGAGTCGATAAGGTCCTGGATCTCATGCCTAAGGCGTGAGCATTTGTCAGTTTCGTGGCCTCTTTGCCGGTGGTAGTGACATTGAAGGTTTAACTTAAGGTAGCGTGGTACAGGGTTTGGAAGTGATTTAGGTTTCAAGGGACTTAGGAATCCTTGCCTTTTCAACTCTTCAAACACCTTTGACAAAGGTCTACCTAAATTGGAGAATTGCATGTCCCTGATAGGGACGATCTCAGAAGGAGGGAGTTTGGTCTCCAAATGTTCCCCGAAGGTCTTTCCATTCTGATTGTACATCTCTCTGTTATCGGCTATATAGAGTACGGTCAAACTGGCCACAACATTAGTCAGAACTTGCAATATCTCAATAATTCATGTTACTTTGGTCTCCAATTGATCCAGGTGGGATCCCTCATTGGCTGACTCACTCATGTTGGCTGATGGTCTTCTGATAAGTCTTCCCCTAACCCAACGGGTATCTATGATGGCTTTTTAGAACCCAATGGGTTAGCATGATGCGTTTATGCATGAGTGCATGTCATGTATGCGATGTATGGAATAAATAAGCTTATAAAAGAATTTGCACTAATTGGCCCATTATCAATTTAAAGTGTTCAATCATATATTGCGCGGTGCAAACTTTTCCCAGTTGAAATGGCCCAACAGGTTTACACTTCGCGATAACATAACCAAATAACTTCAAATGATAAAAGTCCTACACACAAAATGGCCCATCGGTATTTTAGAAGCCTTTGGCCCAACTGTCAAAGGACACGAACTCGTCCCAGTTTAAATGGCCCAACAAGTTCACATCTCTTGACAAAAGGTCCAACTGGATCCAAATAACGATGGTCCAAAACACAAACATAACAAGATAATTCAAGCATAAAACAATAAGTTCTAAAGAGTGGCCCATTGAAATTTCATAAGCTTTTGGCCCAATTGTCATAGGATACGAACTCGTCCCAGTTTAAATGGCCCAACAAGTTCGCATTTCCGACAAGAAGCCTAACTGCGTCCAAATGGTGATGGTCCACAAGTACAAGCACATAGAGATAATTCAAGCATAAAGCAATAAGTTCTACAGAGTGGCCCACCAACATTTCAGAAGCTTTGGGCCTAACTGTCATAGGATTCGAAACTCGCCCCAGTTTAAATGGCCCAACAAGTTTGCATTTCTGACAAAAAGTCCAACTGCATCCAAATAAGAATGGTCCACAAGCACAAGGAAATAGTTGCTATAGGCCATACCACCCCGGTGTACGTATGGGTTCATGGGAGTATAGACAAAGACTCTCGGCCGGCGAAGGATTGCCCACAACTAGGTCTCCCCACTCAAGGGTTCGAGCGACCAAGTGAGCGCACCTTTTTTATACCATAAGGTACGTGCCAATGAGTTATGGTGTGTGACTGGCTGTCAAATGGACTTCCCATTGTAGATTCCCCAAAGAGAGGGTGGAGCGAGGCTCTCTTAAGTACCGAAGCCTCTTAGGCTCTTATCGCTTGGTGTTAGGAATAAACAACGAGTCCTCCAAATTAGTCCATCACAGTAGGCTACGAGTAGATGATTATCTAGGTGCCTTCACAGGTTTTCCTTATAGAAAAGGTAGTGAGAGGAGAAGACACCAAACCATTACCTAGCCTTAAAAGTGCCTTAGATTAAACCCCTTTCAACCCTCTATAGGAACGGTTAACTTAAAGCACAAATCAAATATTACAAGACATTATTTCGGGGCCGATTCTCTATCCCCAGTGGAGTCGCCAGACTATGGGACACAAAAACTGGGCGACGCATGCTGTTCCGGGCTCAAGGCCTGGTTGGGAGTACGGAGTAGCCCGCGGGGGACTAAATCGGAGAATAATGGAGTCACCACCCGGTATGAACCGGGATAAAGATTTAAGGCCGCACTCACCCCTCGCAAGGGAAGACCTCAAACTATTGGGTTCGGAATGGTCCATTACTTATGCCACTTGTAATGATATGATTTGTGCAATAATTTAATTGAATCTAGCAACATACATTCCCAAGGGTATTCTATTTCACATGCATAAATCAAAAGTTCATCCAAGTTCACATGTAACACATCTTCATATTTGCATAGAACCTATTTGCATACAATCTATGTCCAAATTTACATACAACCTATTTGCATATAATCTATGTCCGAATTTGCATGCATAAAGATAAATTGACATACGGAAAGCATACAATTTCACATTGGTAGACACAGAAGTGCAAACAAATGACATCCATACAAGCATGCATATTATGGAAAGACAATTAGGTGCATAAAGAAAATAAACAACTGAAGAGGCAATTATGAATACGGAATAAACGTGCAATGACGTGATACGGAATATGATATCTAAGATTAACACACACGTGGGCATTTTTCAAGTGGTATGTGGAATTGTATCCCAAGTATAGACCGTACTACCGTCCATTCGGAATCGGCTACGGAATTTATGTTTGGGTTTCCATCCTATATACCGGGAGAAATAATACCCAAATGCTATCATAACATTGTTATACGAGTGATAATAGATCAAGCTAAGACAAGGGTAGATGATGCAATCAATGGATGGAAGACGCGACAAATATCGTGGTAAAGGTACCCTTTTAGGCTTCTTCCCCAAACGGAGAACCTTTTAGTCCAACATAATAAGCCTATGTGCCTTTCATTACAATGCGTACAAAAATGAAAATAACTATATAGAACTTCGTAATGCATGCGTAAATAAAGCAATGGTGCGCAAAAGGATAGATGACATAGTAAGAAGCGCGGCAAAGCATCGTGGAAAAGGCTTTTAACCCCTTGACTTAGAGGACCTTTAATCCCACTTACTAAACCCATGCGCAAACAACACAATACATATATAAAAAAGTAAAGACATTGATATCGAACTTCATGTATCCGATTGAACATATCTCACATCCAATCGAATATACATTATCCGGTGCGGCAAAGCATCGTGGTAAAGGATTTTAACCTCTCAAAATAGAGGACCTTTAATCGCACTTACTAAGCCCATACGCTAATAACACATTGCATATAAGAAATAAAGACAATAATATCGGACTTTGTATACCCTATTGAACATATCTCACATTCAACCGAATATACATCATCCGGCGCGGCAAAACATCGTTGTAAAGGATTTTAACCTCTCAAAATATAGGACCTTTAATCGCACTTACTAAGCCCATGCACAAACAACATATACATATATAAAAAAGTAAAGACAATTATATCAGACTTCGTGTATCCGATTGAACATATCTCACATCCAATCGAATATACATTATCTGGCGCGACAAAGCATCGTGGTAAAGGATTTTAACCTCTCAAAATAGAGGACCTTTAATCGCACTTACTATGCCCATACGCTAATAACACGATGCATATAAGAAATAAAGACAACAATATCAGACTTCGTATACCCAATTGAACATATCTCACATTCAACCGAATATACATCATTCGGCGCGGCAAAGCATCGTGGTAAAGGATTTTAACCTCTCAAAATAGAGGACCTTTAATCGCACTTACTAAGCCCACGCGCTTTATCTCATCATTACATAAACAAATAACATGCGGAAATCAAGAATCGAATAATAAATAAATCAAAACAACATAAAATAAAATATGCGCCGTTTACTCAAGTGGTACATGGAGTTGTATCTCGAGTACAGATCATACTATTGTCCATTCGGAATCGGCTATGAAATTTATGTCCGGGTTTCCATCCTATATACCACGAGAGGCGACACATTTTTCCTTTTATCCAAGGGCCACAACATGCATCATTCCACAATACATATATCTTCCATTTATTCAAGGGCCACAATCATGCATCAATAAATGACTCACATGCGATAAAAATGAATATATCTTTCATTTTATCGTTGTTTTGCTATTTTGGTAGCTGTTTTCATTGTATTTTCTGGCCATGTTTAGGTGTGTTAGTGGACTGTTTTGGCTCGATTTTGGGACTGTTTTGGGGTACTTTCGGGGACTATTTTAGGGTAGTTTTGGGGACTGTGGTGGCTATTGTAGTCGGCAGTGGTTTCTTGGACGTGAGGGCTGTTTTGCGTTCGTATGAAGGGGTTATGCGTCTAATTGAATGGGCAGTGCGTATGAGGGGTTTTGAAGGTGGCTTGGTCAGTGGGCAGTGGGCGTTAGCTGTGGGTTGTTATTCGGCAAATGAGGTGAGTGGATCAGCTTGTGTGAATGGGTGATTAACGTGAGTGTAGCAGTGTGGGTCCGTGTCTTGGCCGAAGGATTTTTTGGTCTGTCAAGGCTATTTTAGCCGATGTGGGAGAGGCAATTTGTGATTATCTGATGGGCTGCTGAAGGTTGTGGGCAGTGTGGCATTACGTGATACGTTAGTGGTACTAAGGGTTTTTTAGGTTTTTTTATTGAAGGTGAATACGATGAGGGGGGGTTATTGAATGGTTGAGGGCTGGTGGAGGCTGTGGCTATTTTAACGTGAATAAGGGCAGTTTGAAGGATGTTATTTGTGCGCCAATGAAGGCTTGATGGATAAAGGGATTAGTTCTCGTGAGGTAGTGAGTGGGCTGAGTGTCTTTCTATTTCGGCTGTGTGTACCTGTGATTAAGGTGCTGTTGAAGGCTATCAGGTTTTATAGGTTTGAGAGAGGAGAGAGATGCATTTGTTTAGGTTTTCATTGTTTTTTGTATGGTGAGAGGAGTGAGCTACCGTGAGGTGTGAGGAGTTAAGTTTGTGGTATATTTTATAGTAGATGTATTAGGGTTAGGGTTGTGCATGGTTTTTGAAAGGAAACAAAATCAATTATTGATGCATGTGTGGTATTTGATTTAAATAGTTTAGGCAAGGATATTTATTTTTAGTGGGAATTATATTAAATTGGTAGGTGATTTTAAAATTTGGAAAAGATTTATTTAATTTTGGTATTTAGATTTGATTTATTTTTAAATTTAATTTGTTTTAATTCAATTTCAATTTAGTTATTTTAATTTAATTTGATTGGTTTTAATTTGTGACATGTATTTTAAATGTTTTAATTATTATTTTTTTGGATTGGGCTTGGATGAGATGGGCTTGGTGTAGTTTTGGGCCAAGGCTAAGGGTGTATTTTAATAACGGAGGTCCAACAAGCGAGCCTGAAGCTAAACAAGCGACTAAAATCTAACAAAAATACCGGTTCCCTTCCGACGTCCGTTTCCCGCTACTCTCGCGACTTAAAAGGCAGTGCCTCCAAATGAGACTCATCATCGGGTCTTACATGCAAAAATGCAGTGCCTACAACTGTCAAATGGATTTCCCATTGTAGATTCCCTAGAGGGAGGGTGGACCAAACTCTCTTAAATACCTAAGCCTCTTAGGCTCTTGTCGCCTTGGTGACAGGAATTAACAACAAGTCCTCTAAATTAGTCCATCACGGTAAGCTACGAGTAAATGATTATCTAGGTGTCTCCACAGCTTTTCCTTATAGAAAGGTAGTGAATGAAGGAGGACACCAAACCATTACCTAGCCTTAATAATTCCTTTGATCAAACCCTTTCAACTCATTATAGACACGGTTAGCTAAAGCACAAATCACAATCATTATAAGATATTATTTTCGGGGCCGATTCTCTATCCCCAGTGGAGTCGCCAGACTGTAGGACACAAAAATCGGCGACGTTGTCCCAGGCTCGCGGCCCTGTTGGGAGTACGAAGTAGCATGCGGGGGACTAAACCGGAGAACTAAAAATGAAGTCACCACCCAGTGTGAACCAAGAAATTATTTAAAGCCGCACTCACCCCTCGCAAGGGAAGACCTCAAACCGTTGGGTTCAGAATGGTCCCTTACTAATACCACTTGTAATGAAATGATTTGTGCAATGATTAATTGAATCTACGCAACATATATTTCCAAGAGTATTTTATTTCTAAGTTCACATGCATAAAGGTAAATCGGAATAACGGCAAGCATATAATTTCACAAACATATTATATTTATAAATACAAAAATGTGAGTAAATAATAATTGTACAAGCATGCACATTAAAGAGAGACAATTAAGTACATAATGTAAAGAGATAACTAAATAGGGAAATTATACCTCGAAATAAACGTGCAATGATGCGATGCAGCAAAGAGATAGACAATAAGGATGAAAGGGAAGAGATGCGACATGTGCCCACATCTACATAGGACTTCAAGTGCCCGATTGAACGTATCTCACATTCAATCGAACATAATTCGTCCGACGCGGCAAAACATCGTGGCAAAGGTAGCCCTTATGCTTTTCATCCCTCAAGGTGGAGAACCTTTAATCCAACTTGATTTGCCCATGCGCATTACACTATGATGCATGATTTAACAAGGAGATGACATACAGAAAGCAAATAACGGAATAATAAAAGGCGCGGTAAAATGTCATGGTAAAGGTAGCCTTTTAGGCTTTTCTTCCCTCAGTAGAGAACCTTTAGACCAACATAATAATCTCATGCGCATTACATTACAATGCATACAAATAAATAAGACAATGATATGGGACTTCGTATGTCCAATAAACATATCTTACATTAAATCAAACATACTTCGTCCGGCGCGGAAAAATGTCATGGTAAAGGTAGCCCTTAGGCTTTTCATCCCTCAAAACGGAGGACATTAATCCAACTTGATTTGCCCAGGCATATTACATTACAATGCATAAAAAATAAATACAACGATAATATGGGACTTCGTATGCTCGATTAAACATATCTCACATTCAATCAAACATAATTCGTTTGGCGCGGCAAACACATCGTGGCAAAGGTAGTCCTTAGGCTTTTCATCCCTCAAAACGGAGGACCTTTAATCCAACTTGATTTGCCCATGCGCACTGCATTACAATGCATAAATAAATAACATGCGAAAATTAAATGGCAGAATAAAAAATGCGAATAGTAGATGAACAAGTTTAAATAAAGCGAAACACATGCTGTTTGCTCAAATAGTACGTGGAATTATTTCCCAAGTACAGACCATACTACCGTCCATTCATATTCGGCTACGGAATTTACGTCTGGGTTTCCATCCGATATACCATAAGAGACGACACATATTCCATTTATCCAATAGCCATAGCATACATTAATCAGTAATACCCATGCGAAGAAATATTGGCAAAATAAAAGAAATAAGCGGAAATAAATAAAAAGGGCTGCCCTCAGGTCTAACCTCTTAAGTCATCTTTCGGAAGTGCGTTACACGTCCGTCAGAAGGGTTGATGCTCTGCCACTCCTCCGGTTCACTGGTTCAACGTTTTCCTTCACTGTTTCGCTATTTGGGCTGCTGTTTTACTATGTTACACTGCTGTTTTCACTGTATTTTCTTGTCACTATCTTTGCGGTAATAAGGGAATGTTTTTGCGTTTTTGAGGGTAATAGGGGTTGCGGTTTTCACTATTTGGGCTGCAATTTTGGTGTTGTTTTTGGCGTGAATTTAGGCTGCTGTTTAAGTCTGTTGGTGCGTGAATTAGGGCTGTATATTAATATTCCAAATATTATAATTATTATAATTAAAGTGTATTAGCCATGATTAATTAATTAAACTCAATATTTCCAAAATATCAATTAACTTAATTAATCATTCTTAATCCAACAATTCATGCTCAACACATATTGAGGCCAAAATACATCATTTCATGCTTAACACAAATTGAAGCCTAAATACATCATTTCATGCTCAACATGCTCTTTGATTTTAACATAAACATTATTGACTTTGATTCTAATCCAATCAAACCAACAATCAACATTTAAACATGCATTTAAACACATCATTTTATGTTACAAAATAAAAAAAACTGCACAGTGCATTGCTACATACATTCGGCCTTCTTAAAGATTTTTTATCTTTTGATTCTTTTGATTTATTTCAAATCTAATCATGCATAACTCTAAGTTATCATGTTGTAAACATACTCAAAGCATCAATTTTAAAGAATCATGCTCAAAATATAAAAGCCCCAAATTCTTAGGTCCAAGAACCCTAGAATTTTTCATGCTTAAATTAGGCTCATGATTCCATTGTTAGTGTTCCTAGAACATTCATAGGATCTAATAAGCATGAAGAACATTTAATATGATCATTATAAGGTGTGGAATAAACTTACAATGAATGGATAGAGCTTTAAAATTTTTGAGAGGATGAACTCCAAGTTCCAACCTTTTGATGATTCCAAGCTTTTGAGTAGTTTCCCTATCACCTTTGTTAACTTCCAAAGTGCTAGCTTTTGTTGATTTGAAAGCAAATCCATGAGAGAAATGGAGGAGAGAATTTCGGCCAACTTAGGGAGTTCTCTAGGGTTTTCAAATTTTCATCTAATGAAAAGTGTGTTACAAAAGTGTAGAGAGCCTTTTTGTTATTCACCTTTTGGTAAAACCATTTCACTTTTACCCTAAACTTGGTAGGTGTGGGTAAATAGTTTTTCAAAAAGCAAAACAAGGTAGTTGGGTGGTAGGTACACCTACCACACATGGGTTCCACATATTTGAATTCAAAATTCAAATATCTCTACGAATATTTTCCGCGGCTCGGTTCCGTTTAATCCGATTAAACGAACTTCCGTCGTTGAATAATTAAATCTAATTTAATTAAATATCGATGCCTCGCAAATATATTATGAACATCGTTTACGAATTAATTCTAAATTAATTGTTCGTTCATATTAAAGTCCGACTTTAATTTCGTAACGAAATCCAATTCGTATTAATATATCTGGTATATTAATTTTAGCCCATTTAAATAAATTAAATAGAAAAATCAAATTTAACTATTAAATTTATTTTACCGATTAATTCCAAATTAATCGCGTTCTCTCTCTACCGAACACATTTAATCCCAGATTAAAGAAAGCCCTAATTAATCCCATATTAATTTTCTCTCTCTCTCTATATTAATCCCAGATTAATTTAAGTCAACTGTCATCGGTGAATCTTTGGGAAGCGACCCAAGAGACCTCTGGATATGTTGGCAGTAAATCCTGTTATAGGACTATCCGATTAAGTGCGTACCTCGTACCACTTGCTAACCGATTTACAAGACATGGTTGGCTTCTAGCAAAGCACTGTGCCTACCCAATTCTCCAGAAATATTCTTACTGGAATATATAATCTATGTCAGGCGTAGTATACGTAGTATTGCGTATAGCGATCTAGTATCTGATGTCACGTGCAAGGCCTGGGGCTGGAATAGTGTCTGCCCCGTACGAAGCACATATCGGATATCAAACAACTAGTCTCTTTGAATCGGATAATCATGACCTTGTCATATTATCTCGATGGTTGCAACACTATAGAGAACTAGTTATGAATCCCTGCGTGATCATCATCTCCATATGTCTGAAGTGATACTCCCATCTTGACATCACATCCAATACACTACGATTCTCAATAAACCTAGAAGAGGCGCACACAGAACCTGTTAAAGCCCTGGACGAACAAAACGAAAGTTTACCGATTATCGCAAGTACTAGCGATGCAAGTCTCAGGTTAAGACCAAATACACCTACCCTGAAGCGGACTCCCATAAACACATATACATACTACCAATGGGATTCTGCGGGGTCTCTCCAGAGCGAAGCTGTTTTTCGTACCATCGGTAAAAGACAACCTCCTATCGCACTTGCATAAGTATCCAATACTTAAACATATGAGAACTGTGCCGTTATGCCCTCACAATGCGCACAAGTGCAATACTAGTCTATTCCGCATTATCGATGTCCAGTCTTGATAATACTACGACTAGGGATATTTAATGATTAAACCTTTATGGATTGATACTGTCTCATATCATCTCAATCCGGAACTAATCATAAGGACTTCTACCATTTCTATATCAAAGTAAATAAATTACAAAATGGTAAAAGGCAATTTCATTACTACATAGTTAATTTAGTACAAAAACACAATATCTTTTACAAATAGTTACGCTATGGGTCATAATTGTCTAACAGTGACCATACCGGTCCAACGTATATATTCAAATGGTAATATAATGTAACATCCCCAATCCGGGAGATGTCATCGGTAGAGGATAGCAGTACTAACCCCATAAGCCTCTGACTATCTAACCATAACAGATGTTATCACACTTTTCTTTATTTGAAATTAGGCTAATTTATTATGTTAGGATGCTTTCGAAGTATAAACAGAATATGCTTGTAATTGGGTCAAAATATTTATGTCAGACATAAACATAAACTTAGAGTTTGGAACTCTAGATTAAAGCTTAGAGTTATGGCTACCATTCTAGAATCACTTGACCACCTTTGGGTGACCTAGAATTGTTCACGAGATATTTCTTATTGTGATTCTAATTAGTTTGTATAGAGGATTCAAAATTTACGCAATACGTATTTAGAATAAATTTATATTTTTGTAAAAATATTTGATATTTTTAAAAACTTGATTTTTATTCTATAACATGTGTTGCTATTGTTTTTGAAATTAAAAGTTATTTTGGGTGTTTTTGAAGTGTTTAGGGAAGACCGGAAGAAATTAGGGTATTAGACCTTAATTCCTTCAGCTCACTTTCCAGTGAGCTGAAGGAAAAACATTTGAAAAGAAAACAAAAAAAAAAACAAATTTAAGCTGGGCGCTATAGTGCGTTCACGCACTGTAGCGCGCACAATATGCGCTACGTGCGTTGAATTTATTTTGCCTCATTCTTGAGCTTCCGGACTTCGATTCAGTCTCGATTTTTTCCTATAAACTCATAATAGAATATAGTATTTCATTAAAGTATTTAAAATTACACCCATGCATGATATCCAAGGATTAGATCCATTTCCACTGTGTGGGGCACCGATCCGACTCTAGGAGTTCCACAACTGCCTCAACAGAACCCACATATAGTCTCCTTAGGATAGCCAACAAACATGATTCTAATTGGTCTATTTGAATTTATACTTTACTGTAAACCCTCATGTATTATTTGGGTTCAATTCGATTCGATAACTAAGATTCATCAAGTTGATCATTTACTATTTGGCTAGTACGCATTTTCGTCTTATCTCAACATTTGATTCTTGAATAATAACTCTCATCATGTTTGCGCATATTGCTCCAAAGTTCATGGGCTATAGAGAATACTCATTGAATTCTTGACTAAAAGGTAACTTCTCATCATTGTTTCATAAAATTTCGGCTGAGAACTCTACACTATTGTTATGCTACAACTATTTTCATATTTTAAAGAAACCTCATTTCTAATCCTCTGGTTATGCTCAGTATTTCTTGACTCAATCGGGTTCTTCTTAGCTAGTGCTCTCTCATCTTTAAAGATAATTATGTTTCCTATAGTTTGGTTTCTTCACGTTCTATCCAAACTCTGGGATAAATATATACAAGAGTAATTCTTGTCGCCATTAAAAAAGATCGTACCTCCTTATCTCCACATGCTCAATCTAATTTTAGCATTCATTTTCATAGCTTTAACTATTTAACCCCAATTTTTTCTTCGTTAAGGTCCAACTGCTTATCGGCTCTGTCCTTCAAATTCTCATATCCCTGACTATTTGTTGGGCTTAGGACTTCATAGCTCATGGTCAATTTCTTCATGTGCTTCTAGCTTACTACTTTTGTTTACAGATGCCACTTATATTCAGTGACCCTGGTGATTTGATTATGGTTAATGTTCTTACTTTTTCCATACCTTACATTCATTGTTATCACAAATCTGATCAACTGTCTTCCATACTGAATTGTTTTTCTTGTCTAGTTACACTATATGATATCCCATTTTTCGTTATTCTCATGGTTTTATTCGGTCAGGTGCTATCATTGTCTCAATAATGTCTGTATTCCTAGTTTCCTTAGTAGTCTCTATGTTATAACTCAATAAATCTATTTCAGATCGTACTTTAACCTTGTTTCTTAGCTAGGTACATTGCATGGGAACCTATGGGTTATACTCGCTTCATTCCTTCTGTTTCCTATCTAATGGAATTTCCAGCCTTATTTCGACACTGGGAAAGCTTGTTTTTCTCATCTTCTTTACTGTTCTATTATATAACTAAAACTCATGTGATCTAGATCTCTATTTTCTTATTTGAGAGGTATTACCTTTTTAAATATCTTTTTCCCTTCCTTAGGATACTATACTACCCCTCAGATTCACTTGTTTTGGGAACATCATCAGGACGATCATTGAGGTCCATCTTTACTAACGTTGTCTAACAAGGGTTAGGAGGGTGGGAGTTGCTTCTGATGTCTTTTTTCCGATTGTGGTGGTCTCTCTAGCTATACGTGCTGCAGGTGCACATGCTGCTAATTTATAATCTTAGAATTCCCTTATTCACATATCTGATATTGGGCTCCCACAGTAAAGTACTAAGGCTAGGAACTATTTGAATTACCTCATTCGACTTAACTCTCGATCGTTTCGGACAATTAGTCACAATATCCACTACTAAAAATCTCTTTAAGGATTATGCTATCTCAAAATTCTACATACCTTCTTGTAATTATTCCTTTCAAATTTTTGCTCTGTTACTTCGAATCCTTCGTTATCTCAATTCCTTGAACCTCTTAAATTATTACTTCTCTGAAAACTCCATATGTTACAACATGTCATGTTATCACTATTCAACTTTTTAGTTTGGGTGTTGTTCTCTTACTAATCTGTTCATCTCTAGTATGGTGGGAAGTTCTGTATAAGTTGTGTATCCTACCTCTGGGGTTGTTATCTGCATTGTTTACTTTGGTTCCTTCCTATTTCGAGCCTTTACTTCCTTGATGGCTTCCAGTTCTACGATATGGCAGATTATCACTTCTAGATTTAGCCTAGCTTATTGGGAATTCAAACTACTCCATCCCTTATATAATATCACTATCTTATGATCCTTATCTAGGTTCTATTGAACTCCTTGGTTCAGTTGTCTTGATGTCTCATAATTTGTCTGTCCCGTTATATACTCTCATTTACTTGTTCAAATTTTTACTATGCTCTAAATTTGGAGGTTAGTACATGCTTTCCATGTCTGGTTAGATGTCTGCATACTTACTAGGGTCGAAACTGTTGGAAAGAAGAGTTATCATTCATTCGGTTGGGATCTGCATGAACTTCTCCCTTCATATGGTTCCATAACTTTTATCAACTATTCTTAGGTCTCCATTTTCGTTACTGTCTTTAAGCTATGTTTTTTATATTACTATCTGTTCCGGACTTCCTTGTCACTTTCCATATCCTTCTTTATTATTACCACATCCTATCTTTTGGCTCTAAGGCGTGCTGCCAAGGCTAGTGGTGGTTCATTCTCATGGGCTCATTTCTAGATCTCTGCATTTATTATAGGGTACAACTATGTCTTTTAATCTTATTGTTTGTAATGGTACTCTTGTTAACTCCTGAGTTGGGTATGCCCTTTTAAACTGACACGGATTTCTACTGGTATTAATTTTATCTATCGGTTCTTATTGGTACTGTAAATTTGCTATTCCTGTTCTATGTCAGGTTTTTTCTTTTTGACTTCAGAAACTTCCTTGGACCTTTTTTGGGTGATCATCTCTCGAGGTTTGCTATCCCAGTCTCAGAATATGATATTATGGGTACTGAGCTTTCTTACGGTTATCTCTATCTATGCTAGAAAAAGATAAGACAATCATCTTATGTCTCAACGAATGTCGGCATTCTCGTTCTGGTATTCTTTAGGTCCTGGTAGAGTCTATTACTCATGTAAGATAGGTATAAGATAGACTCTATCAGAACAGTTATCACTGAAAGATGAGAATCTAGGTGAATCATGGCTTTCTTTATATCAGGCTCCTTGGTTAAGGCAACTATCCATTTTTCCTTACAACATTCATTTTATTTACCTATGATCCTGGATTTGTGTGTCTTGATTCTCTATGTCCCTTTTTGGTATCTCAAGTCTATTAGGGGTTTCCACAACTAATTTAGATTTCTCGTTTCTTTTATCTTTCTAATTATCCTTTGTTATTGGGGGAAACTTGTTATCCATACGAGGTACTCAAAAGCTATTGGATCTGTTTGGAAGAATTTTCTGAGTAATGAAGAAATCTTACTTAGGTCTAACTAACATTTGTTCTTGCTCAGGCTTATTCTATCGTCCTTAGTACTATAAGTTCTGGTATCTTCTTAATTATCTCATTCTATATCTTTACCTCTTACTGCCTCTGGTTTCTTTAAGCATCCGTACTTTATTCTTTACTTTTCTTATAGCTTTTATTTTCTTTTTTTACTCTCCCTCGAGTGAATATTCTTAGTATTGTACTTTCTAGTTTCATAACTTGTTTTGAACTTCTAGTAGTAAACCAGGATGGTTTGAGAAGGATTTTCAACTAGGACAAGAATTATGGTTACTTATTAGGAAGAAAATTCAAATAGCTTGGGAATTCTTATTAACCTGTCTATAGACCTTGAGGACGTACTCGAGGATCGGATACTGGAGAGGCAGTACCTCGCATACTAGTATTCCAGGCATACTAAATATACAAGACCCCAACACTCTACCCACTATAGTCACTGACTCCCTAAACCATGTTCTGAAACCATATTTGTCATATCCCCCTCCAAAAGATGCTACCGGTATGGAATAAACCGATCTATCCCCCTGAGCCTCTGACTTTCTAACTATGATCATCTCTACTAATATAAACTCATGTACAAACTCATGCATAAGAACCATTGTCCATTTCAATAACATAAAATGTACTTCAACATACATAACTGTATACTCAAATGCAATACACTTACACATTTAACTTATTATGCACACAAATTTAATTATACAAATATATGATATATGACTTTACTGAACTCTGACTGAGCTTTATCTCTAACTTGACCTGGTTGACTCAAAACCCTAGTGATTGCCAATGCCTTATGAAACAGAAGTACTCGAGTGTGGGTGGGTTAGATCATTTGAACGACCTAGTGAGTGGACAGTTAAAACTGAAACTGAAATGCTTTATGAAACATTTGTTTTACTGAAATCAAAATCATCTCAAAGAAATCTGATCTTTCTGAAAATTCTTTTTTATCTGAAAATAGATCTTTTTCTGGAATACTTTTCAGGAAACCTTTCTTTTTGAAATATTCTGAAAGTACTTTCTATAAAACTGAATTCTCCGGAAAACTCTTTCATAAAACTTATCTTTCTTTATAACCATATCTTTGAAAATCTCATCTCTGAAAAACATGACTTATGAGGGCGTTACGTCTCGTCATTCCCCCATACGCCTAAACTAGTTGTCTTGGGGCATTACATCTCGCCATCCCCCTAGCCACTGAACTAGAGCCAGATGTACGGATCAATGTTATCATCTCGATTCTGAATCTATGGTCTAGGGGCATTATATCTCGCATTCCCATAGTCTTGAAATCTAGGATCTAGGGGCGTTACGTATCACCGTCCCCCTAGTCCTGCTCTACATGTACACATGTTTTGAATTTGTTAATCCTAATATATGTACCAAGTTACATCTGAGGTGGTTATTTTCCCTATGCCTCTAAAAATCATCAAAATTATGCTTTAAAAATCACCACTTTCTTAAACATTCTTATTCATAAAACATCTGGAAATAATCCCTATATGCGGAAAAGTAAGTTTCAATTCAAAAACATAAGTAAATACAACTTGGGAAAAGGATCCACTCACTGATTTGGAATATGGTTGGCATTATTTTATTTCTCTGAAGGAAGTTGCGATTCTTGCGATCATCTATAATTGATAAACTTAATTAGTATACAAGTCACGAATTATTCTTGTAACATGACATAATATATATATATGCGCTGGTATGAAACCCTTAGTATGGCTTCTAACATCGTAAGTTGAAACTGAAACGAAATGAATCTGTTTCTGTTAAGCGTTGTGACGTCTGGTCGGGAGCATCGTGATGTCCACACTAACAGACTCAGGTAGAGAGAATTTCATATTCCGTGTCGCGATGCTGGGTGTTGGGCATCGTGACATTCACATAATTAGTCCCAAGGCTTTCTCATGACTGACCCGAGTCTCTACAAGATTGACCTGAGACTTCCTCATTACCGACCTGAGGCTTCCTCGCCACCGACCCGAGTCTTCCACACGGCTGACCTGAGTCTCCACACGACTAACCCGAGTCTCCATATGACATACTCGAGTCTCCACACGACCGATCCAAGTCTTCACATGACTGACCCAAGTCTCCATATGACCGACCCAAGTCTCTACACGACTGACCCGATACTTTCTCATGACCGACCTCAGGCTTCCTCACTATTGACCCAAGTATTTCACACAACCGACCTGAGTCTTCCATATGACCGACCCGAGTCTTCCATATGAACAACCTGAGCCTTACACATGACCAACCCAAGGCAAAAGGCATTCATATGTTCGACATCACGGCCCTATCCCGTACACATCATAATGCTTGCCCGATTTCGGGGCCATATACCATTTCTCCATCGCCACTGCCCAAGGCAACTTCAACACCCCATTTAAACTCAACTCAACTTGACAGAAACCCAATTGATAACATCAACCCAAACTTAAATTTAGAAAAATGTAAAATATGAAAGTTGTAGGTCTCGGTCTTAAATTTTCGAGGATATAAAGTTCATAAAAATCGGAGATCGTATAAAGAAGTTATGGCCCAAATACTAAGGGCCGTCTGAATTAAATCTTAGAATAAATTTCGTATCGGAACTGCGAGGAAATTACTAAATGTCTAAAAAGTAATTCCATAAACACATACATGGTCAAACATGATTTATATTATATATTATGCCATCTATAATATAGTAGTCATCGAGATTACTGGGTAGTAGTCATCGGGATTACCGGGGTGTTACATTGTTCTTGGCAGATTTAGAAGATTCGATAATAATTTGCCTCTCCACTGGGATTACGGGGATCCACCAGCATGAAATCATAATAGGTGAGCTCATTTAGCAGCTTAGTCAAAGTAAAAGACAACCTTTCCATAACATAGTTGCTTTTAAACTACAGAAAACTCTTCAGAAGAGTTTCCATGGTCATGGTCACTTGGTTTCACTCGTCAATATGAGCTCCATGAGTTTCGACCGTTTTGAGATAGGTCATCATCCTCAATACCTTCTCTCGGACTGATGTCTTTTCCTTCATCCTATCGGTCATCACTGAGACCATGGCCTCATGACTTGCCGCTTTGAAGGCTGCTCGAACATGCCCTGTAATGGCTCCATCATCAAAGATGCTATAACTATACGTTCATGCTTTGCAGCAAGAACCTCGGACATCCCTGATAGCAAGTAGCAACGAGCTTTCTCATTAGTTACGACCCATTTCTGGTAGGCATCATGCACAACTTTTCTATAGTTTCTAGTTGGTTGAGGAGGACACTCATTTTTCCGGACAAACTTAAGGTCTTCATAGACTAGAATGGCGTTTATGTTACTTTTACATTTTACATAATTTTCTCCCATCAATTTGTCATTAAAGAGAATAGAAATTATTGGAGAAACCATGGCTAAAATAAAATAAAGTAAACATGCATTTAAAATCCATTCATCGCATATTAAAATTATCACATATTTCAACATAAAATTAAACATGATGCATGAACCATGTATAATGAATTAGAAACCTAAGAGAATTACTATTCTAGGGAAATCTATTATCCAATAAATAAGTGTCGTCGTAGGGTAGGTCAAGTATTTACATGATATATCGAGACAATCTTAATTGATTAATATATACGGGATAACTCTTATTCCTATATTAACCATAAACACTTTAAGCTATATGACATGTTATTCAAACATTTCGAATTCAAACATGTATATAACATAAAAATAATTTTTGCATTGTCTGAGCTCTTATTTCTCCTATATTAATCTAACTAGTATAAAATTTTCAAGACATCCTTTGGTTTTCCACTCTTGACTCCATAGATTGTGTAAGGACTCGAAATTTCTTAGCTCAACTAAAGTCTAACTTGCATGAAATTTTAAAGACGATTTAGTGGGCTTGATCTTAAATTTAAAATTTAATTAGTATTATTTAGCAGAGAGACCTTAAGCAACAACATAAATAAATTAGCCTCCTAAACCTTAATTTCTTATGTCTAGAAGACTCCTTTTATTTCTTGAACAATTAAGAAAGTGAGAAAGAAATAAAATCTTTCATTTTTACCCCGCTTGGCAGAGAGTTTCATAAGAAGAAGAAGACATGATTTTTCATTTTCTTTGCAAATTTCCAAGATAAACTAGATCAATCCAACCTCAATCAAGCTTAGGAAGAAAAAGAAGAAGATGCTTGGAGGTTCTAATTGTGAAGAAGGAAATTGATTCAAGGTAAGGAAATATTTAACCCAAATTTGAAATGTTGGTATTTTACTGCGTTGTTGAATAATGGATATTGATGACGTGATTTTGATGGTGTATAGATGATTATTAAGTTAAGAAAATAATGATGGCGAGAGAACCTCAATTTAAGAAGCCCTAGACATTGAAGTAGATTAGAGTCATGAGACTTAGTATGATGATTATGTTAGAAGATTATGTTGTTGATGATTAGTATATTTGTAGTTGATATAACTTTAATGGTGTTGTAAAATTTGGGAGTGAAGATGGAGAATTGGTGCTTGGCCCTAAAAATAGGCAAGCATCGTGACTTTACGCATCTTGCATCGTAACGCGCATTAAAAAATATGCCTTTTACCCAGTCTAGTCGTGTGAGCATCGACACGCCGATGGGCCAGTATCGCGATGCAGAAACAGAGGAAGCTTACTGCCTCAGTTATATTTTTAGGAAGTCACAATAGTTAACCCTTAGCGTCACGGTGCGTGAGGGGGTCGTAATGCCCAACCCCTGGTGTCGCAACGCGGAACCATCAAATGCTCACTGCCTTATCTGTATATGTAAGGGTCGTGAATCCCATTGGCCAATGTCACGACGCGTGACCAAATTTTTCCAGGAACAATTTATCCTTTTCAACTCCATCCTTAGATATTATAGGGCACCCTAAAGGTTTCATATAAATGTATATACAAGCGTTATGTCATGTCACAAGCATAACCGTCAATCATACATTTCATATACTTTCTATCATTTGTAAATGTTCTGAGTAATAAGGAAGTAAACTATAGATTTCTTTGACTTTAAATCGAATCAAGGCACTCGAAGAAGATCACCTAAGTCATGTACCGCACCAGACTTGTCGTGGAACTGTGAGTGGAGTAAAGGCACTCGAAGAAGATCACCTAAGTCATGTACCACACCAGACTTGTCGTGGAACTGTGAGTGGAGTACTTATTTCAGAATTTTTATTATGTTTTCAATATAAGGATTTTTGGTACTTTTGACTTAATTGATATTTATTAAGAGATATTGAATTTCTAATTTTATTTTTTTTTCAATTTGAGAAATATGATTTAAGCATTTTAATAAAGATTGTTATCATTGATATTGTCATGATGAGAAAGATTTCAAAATTATGATTTCATGATTTTAGAGGCATGAGGGAAAACCCCACCTCATATGGTAACTTGAAATTGACAGATATGGAATTGACGGACACATATAACGTGTGCACATATAGCTCAGGACTAGGGGGATGGTGATACGTAACGCCATTAGATCCTAGATTTCAGGTCTAGGGGACAACGGTATGTAATGCCCCTAGACCCTAGATTTAGGGACATGATAGTGGCATTTATAAGGGGACGACGATACGTAACGTCCCGATGACATGGATTTGCACATCTCGCTCTAATTTAGTGGCTTGGGTAAGGTGATATGTAAGGCCCCAAGACCACTAGTTAGGTGTATGGGGGGACACCGATACCTAACGTCCCTATGCGTCAAGTTTTCTAGAGATTTTCAGATATTTTAGACATATGATTTTACAAATGATTTTTCTTAAAAATTTCGAAAGGAAAAACTTGATTCAAATTTTATGAATTCAGATAATAGTTTTTTTATCATGAGTATTTTACATAGTATTACTTATATTGTTTTCTGGTTTTATAGCTTCACTCACTGAGTTCCTTAGGACTCACCCTCACTCTCCAGTTTTGCAGGGTATTTTCGCTTGTGAGCCACAACCATTTTTTTGAGACATGGATCAGGGAAAATAGTAGCACTATTGTCACTAGTCATGGCGGTCCATCATGTCGGACCTATATTCACATATAATTTAATTTTTGTTATAGTTTTCTTTTGATATATGACAATTAGATGAATTTCATAGGAGTCTGTAATGTATATCTAGATTATGTATACTTTATATGTTGTTAATGCATTAAGTCCATTCCATAATATGTGTGCACATGTATATTAATGTGATAATTAGATTAGAAATGAGTTCTTCTGAGTATCAATCAGCGGCTTAGGTGACAGTTGAATCTGTTATCCGCAAGTAACCTTCCTAGATTGGGGATGTTACAGATTGTCTTGCAAAAATTATACTTCTCGAGTAGTAACATTCTCAATATATGGATATAATATTTCAAGTAGTCATGTGCTCACTACGAACCACATTAGCACTTTAACTCGTAACACATGTTTTCACGTGGTAATCACCTCCACGCGAACTCACCATGCATATGCTTACCATAACTTCCCACAACCGTGATCCATATTTACCAAACATTGCTCAATTACTACCTAAGTGTCCGCATTGGCAATGTGCTCTATATTGCTAAGAATGAAACTTATACATAGGAAAATAAAATATACAATACTTGTAAAATTGGCCTTATGGCTTTAAATTCAAAAATAAAAAATAACATAAAATAAGAGCCAGAAAAATTTAGGATCAATGCAAAAACCGTTCATCACATGAATCAACAATAAACATTCATCTCATTAACATTAATATGGGCATACTAATCTAAACATGCATATAATAATTTATATCTCATATAAATAGAAAAACAGTAACTTTAAATGAAAAAGAGAAGGGGAACACTTTTCAACCTCGCTCTTGATGTCAATTGTAGAAACTATTGTCCTAGCGCAGCGGAAGCGGCTTAGGCACTTGGGATCGGCCTTGAATTTTTTGATGCCCTTCGCTTTGCTTGGCCGAATGTAAGAAACTCCTTCACTGAAATTTTACTTCTATTTTTAACAAAATTTCAGCCCCGGAATAACTCCTAAACAAGGGCTCAGTTCTAAATTATTTTGGATCCCAAATTTGCCCAAATCACCCCCTCTTTTGTGTGAACTACACCAGAGTTTCAAGTCTGATTTTTCACCAGAAGAGCCCCACAACACTTTTGAAACACTTTTTATTGTTCTCTAATTTTTCTGGATTAAAAACAAATCAAACTGAGCCCCGAAACCCTAAAGTAAGTGGCGGTAGTGAGCAAAATATGCTCACTGCCGTGAGGTTGATGAAAAGAAGATGAAGTTGATTTATGGTTCGACACCAAATAGCCTTATGTGCTATGTCTCGAAACTAACAGAGAATAGTGTGGGCTAAACTCACAAACTAATCTCTAAACACTTTAGATATTAAACTTTTGTCAAACAACTACTTTTAGTTTTTCTTGTTCTTATTTTTTTCTTCAATTCTGGAGAGAAAAGTTAGAACATCAAAAGGTGGCTAGGGTTTGGAATGGCTTGGGTTTTCAAAAAGAAAAATTAATTTACTTTTTAGACCTAGTGTTGTGATTTCCAAAATTAAATAGAACATTTCCTCTCTGTCATTAAGAAATTCGGCCAGCCATATGATTCGAATATAAAAGTTTTGCAACATCAATTGTTTATTTAGTTTCATCATGAAGACAAAATGATGTTACAAAATCAATATGTTATTACCTTTTTAAAAATATAACTTCCATTCCAACCAAAAGGTTTCCAAAAACCTATTTTTGGAAATACATAATTTAAACCTTTATTAAATTATACAATATAACTCAATCAATTATAATAAATAATTATCATATAATTATTTATTATAAAATCATATATTAAAATTAACATATAGTTTCAAGCGTGACAAAATAATATTATTAATCATATTCATAATATTTATATATATACACCTCTGAGTATATAATTGGACTATCCATTTATATTTAATCTGCTACAACATATCGAGCTAGCACGGGGACCAAATGGACCTATGGCTCTGAGTTCCAACAATCTCGAAAGATTAATTAAATTCTTAATTAAATATTTCAAATTATTAACTTCTAGTTATTCCACTAATAATCTGAAGTTGCACTCTCTAGTTGCCGTAGATAGATAATATAAGTCGAACTACATTGTTGTCTATCGATATAGTCATTACATACAGATTGGTCTTTAACGAGTATCTCATAATTAGAGTCGGGTCATAATATCTATTATACCCTTCTAATTATTTTTACCTTAAGTACCATTTATTTTCTAATGAGTGATTTATTCATAACCATTATAAATGTTAATCTTTCTATTCGTAATAGAAAGACTTGAGCGCTCTAATCGTTCAAGTACCGAATTAACTCTTAAGGATTCATCTACTTCTCGCAAGAAAGATTTATCATTATATCTATGTAAAACGTCCCCAGCTACACACCAAACAATGTTCTCAAAATACGTAGCTATTAATCTAGATTGCTATACCAACCTCACCTTTGTAGATCAAATGACATAATCTGCCATGTAGGAGTTCATAGTACACTCAGGATTCATATCAATCAATATATGACCATCTAGTAGATTGAAATGAATTTCTTTATTTAATGGATATTATAGGAAACTCATTTTTATCTGGGTCCAGTCCTATATGATCATATCATATAAGGTGCCTCCATTCTCATGTCATCACATGGATGATCCTGAATCAAGGTCACCATATAATTATAGAATGGACTGTAGCTACAGATAAATCGCAAACAAAGTACTCGTTTTGTTTGCTCTCTATAGACTATTTTAGATTACTAACTTCATACTTAAGTCCTCTTATGTATGACACTCATATAGTAAGTCTGAAGGCACATGAGTAATAAGGGGTAAATAAGATAATTTACAATATGTTATATAAACAAACACTTTGATAAATGAATAATGTTTTTTATTATTTCATAACATATAATTCTATTTACATTACATGAAGGTCTAGGGCATATATCCCAACAGATGTAACCATTGGCTCATGATTTGTAGCAAGAACCTTAGACATTTGTGCTAGCAAGTAGTAGCAAGCTTTCTCATTGGCCACTACCAATTTTTGGAAAGCATCGCGCACAGCTTGGTCAAAATTTCTGGCCATCTCTAGAGGACATTTCTTTGTTAGGACAAACTAAAGGTCTTCACAGACCAAGATATCATTATGTTACTTTTCCATTTTACATAGTTTTCTCCTATTAATTTATCATTTGAGATAGGCATGGATTAGATTTTGGTGATGTGGCACCATCTTAACCGCTTATTTCATTACAAAAAAATCAGCATTTCCCTATAAATATGGGACTATTCATCCATCTCCTTCTCAAGCCAAGAAACGTGAAATCATATTCCCCATCTCTTAGAAATAAGCCATTTTCTTCCTTCTCTTCTTCAACATTTTGAAGTAACAAGTGATGGTCCCAAGATTCGTTCATACAAAATCATCACAGGGACCACAAGTTCCTTCGGTGAAATAATTAATGCGAGCCAGATTCCAAATCTGTGAGTGGACCTTTCTTTTTCAAAGTTGATTTTACTTAATTATTTTGATACAAGACTTACTTTTCAGCACATAGGGCGTTAGCCAATTTTGTTTCCAGTTGTTTTATAAATAAGAATGTTTTGAGAAAAATTTTAGAAAGTATGGCAAAAAACCCTTAAATGAATATACCCCTCGAATAGGAAGACAAATACTTAGATCACAAAATTTCCAGGTATATAATGAAGTAGAGAAGAATACGAAAGGATTGTTAAGTAAAAGGTTTGAGGTGAAACTATAGAGGTAAGACGACAACAGAAAAAGATACTAGATAAATAATAACACAAGATTATAAGTGTTAACATAGACTATCAATGGTTAAGTTCAGTAGAACTACAGAATGATTAAGAACGCCTATATCAGTGATGAAATAAGACTAGAATTCCATTAGATAGGAAGCAGGAGGAAGGTAATAAGTATAACCAATAAGTACCCATGCACTGTACCTAGTTACTGACAAGGCAAAGTACAAAACTAAAACAAATTCATTGAGAGCATTATGTAAATGAAACAAGGAAATCGAGTATGGATATTGACCAAAAATTGAATCATCATCGTCGATGACAGCGATAATGATATACAATTTACTTTCCAGCCTGGGTTACCTATTTCACACTAGTATACTCATAGGTGACACAAAATGATTTATCCCATTAAGTTTTAGCCAACTAGAAGAATACTATCACAGATATGTTGGAAAGTAAAATCTTAAATATATGAGATATCGGAGAATCGTGATAGTAAACTTAGAGCATATGAGAGCTTGATCATGAACTACGAGGTCCTAAGCCTAGAGATAGATAGAGATTCAAGAACATGAAGGTCTGAACTGATGGTGGTTGAAACTCAGCAAAGAGAAAAGGGATAGTTAAATATATAAATTAAGAGGAAGAATGCTAGGTTCAGATTGGGCATATGGAGCTAGGGAAATATTTAGTAAGATTACTTTTCTTGTACACCTAAAGGATGTGAAAAAGCTTAACCATCGAGAATATTAGTATATCTAAAAAGTTGGAAGTACTAGGAATCAAAATACAAGATAAGATAAGCGAGAAAAATGTGTGTAGTAAGACACTATTTACGGGTAATATTGCAAGTAACATATTTTAAGCAACACACTCTTCTGAGAAAGTTAGTACTGCATTAGTTTCATGTGATTGAGGTTTATGACTATACCTAAGTTCCCATGGTAGATTCAAAAAAGTAGTGAATGACCGTGACATTTGACCAAACACATATAACATTACTTTTTAGAAATAGCATTTAAGGGATTATATTATAAGAAGAAGGTGGAGAATTCGAGGTATACTCAGAGTCAAGAAAAAAAAAGTCAATGGTTGTAGTACAGAGTAAAAGAATTTGAGGTATAGTGATATGTTAAACCTGAAGAGTAAAATACGTTCCAGGTGACATTTAGGAATCAATGTTGAGCATAGCTAGATGTCTAGAAATTTAGTTCTTAGACGCATCACAAGAGTTATAGTATGATCGTAGTGTAGTGTACTCAGCAGGAATTTCATGAAATGAGAACGAGGAATTACCTCACAGTTAAGAATTCAAGGGATTATTTACTAGATCCCACGAAATGTGGAACGGTATATGCAAGCAAGACAAGGGGTATTATGCATAAAACATATATAAAGATAATAAGAAGAGTAATGTATGCTTACTAGCCAAATGGTTAATGATCAGCTTGCAAAGATCTTAATTAATAAGTTAAATTGAACCTAGATAATATATAACAGTTTACAGCAAAGTAAGATTTCAAGTAGAAAGAAATTCGAAGTACAACCTCATTTATGATTTCAGAATTATAACATACAAGGTCCATCATGATAATCACATAACCTCATGGTATATTGACAATATATAGAAGATTGTCGGGAAGTAGTGTCGTATGGTTGATGAAGCAGTGTTGGTTATAAGTATGTAGGCAGTTGGAAATTGGTGACTTAGAAAATAAAATGTAAATCCTATTACTTGTGGTAAGATATTCAGTATCAAAGAACTTGAAGCCAAGATGAATTCTGGGATTTCGACATAAAATGGGATTCGAGGACAAATCCTATTTAAGGGGGGAGAAATTATAACACCCCGGAAAATTCCAACGACTAATATGTTATAAGTAGCATAATACATGACATAAATCATGCCCGAGTGTGCATGTTCTGGTTGAATTACATTTTGGGCATTCGATAAATTCCTCACAGTTCCGATACATAATTTATTCTAAGATTTAATACAGATAACTCTTAGTATTCAGACTGTAGCTCTTCCGTGTGATCTTTAATATATATGAAATTTATATTTTCGAAAAGTTAAGACCGAGACCTATAACCTTTTTGTTGGATATTTTTCCAAATTCGAATCAGAAGCAGGTCAAAAATCGATATTTCCGTGGATCCTATAGTAAATTTCGAGAATGGCCTAGATTTTAATGATGTGGCACCATCTCAACCATTCATTTCATTACACAAAAATCAACATTTCCCTATAAATAGGGGACTATTCATCCATCTCATTCTCAATCCAAGAAACATGAAATGCTCTTCCCTCTCTCTTAGAAATAAGTCATTTTCTTTAAACCTCTTCTTTAATATTTTAAAGTAACAAGTGATGGTGCCAAGAATCGTTCATGCAAAATCATTGCAAGAACCGCAACTTCCTTTGGTGAAACAAGTAATGCCAGCCAGATTCCAAATCTGTGAGTGGACTTTTCTTTTTCAAAGTTGATTTTACTTAATTGTTTTTATACAAGACTTACTTTTCAGTACATAGGGCGTTAGCCAAATTTTTTTCCAGTTATTTTATAAATAAGAATGTTTTGAGAAATGTTTTAGAAATGTGTGATTTGAAAAGTATGGTTTTATGATTTTTGGAGGCATGAGGGAAAAACCCACCGCAGTTGTAACTTCATAGAGATATTGGAATTGACAGTTACTGGAATTGACGGATTCAGAACGTATGCACACGTAGTTCATAAGTAGGGATGAAAAATGCCCCTAGATCCTAGAATTAGGGCTAGGGGACAACGAGATGTAACACCCTAGATTCAGAGTCAGAAGGGTAGCATAGATCCGTACCCTTGGCTCCAGTTCAGTGGCTTGGGGGATGGCAAGACGTAATGCCCCAAGACCACCGGTTTATACGTATAAGGGGACAGCGAGACGTAACACCCTCATACAGAGACAGATTCTCATAAACAAGATTTTTAAAGTTATGATTTTCAGAAATGTTTTATGAAAGAGATTTCAAGAGAACTCTTTTTTAAATAATATATCAGAGTTTTACAGAAAGGGAGGTTTTCAGAAAAGTTTTTCAAAAAAAAATCTGTTTTCAGAAAAGATAACTTTCTTGAAAGATTCTAGTTTTAGAACAATGGATTTCATAAAGTATTTCAGTTTTCGTTTTAAACTTTCCACTCACTAGGTCGTTCAAACGATCTAACCTCCCTACTCCCAGTTTCTCTATTTTGTAGGAATATCCGGAGGATGAGCTCGAGATGATTGATATTAATGGCAGTTGCTACGATATTGAGTCCACCAGGTTGAGTCAGAACTACATTTCAATCATAGTTTGAGTAAACTCTTGTATCATACATATTGTATAGTAGTGATTGTATGTGTAAAAGGTTAAAGTGTCGTGAATGAGAGTTGTAATAAAAAGTACATTTGAGTATACAGTTGTCAGTATTAATGTATATTGCTGCTGTTGTTTTTGTTTTGGACAATGTTCCTATGTATGAGTTTACATTTTAGTTAGAGTTATAGTATGGATCACAATTAGAAATGTAGCTTCTTGTGTTAAAATCTCCTTGTGTTATAGTTGACGGTATCGACTCTACAATTTATATAAAAATTGATACAGCTAAAAAAATTTGCATAAAACTATTTACAACACTTTGTTAAAAAAAATGGCTATGTGGCCTTACATTCCCAAAAATCAAAGTAACATAACAAATAAGAGGCGAAAAATTTACGACCAATGTATTGCATTCATCACATGAACATAATAAAAAATAAACCTTTTCATTAAAAAAGTCTATATAGCAGTTTTCAATCTCACTATAGATGCTAATTTTAGGAACCAATTTCCAGACGGTGGAAGCGACTTAGATACGGGGATTGACCTTGAAATTTTTTCTCCTATCCCCTCCTTATGGCTAAAAATTTCCAGCCCTTTAAGCTTATGTTTTGTGCTATTTTTGACGATATCAAAAACTTTGAAAGCCCCCAAACAACAGTGAAAATCTGGACAGTTTTACACACTGAAACTTTACTACAGACGCGCACAGCTCACTGTTTTGATTGCTGCTGTGTACTAATTTTCAGCCACTTTTCTAGATAAAATAATCACTCCAAAACAGCCTCAAATTTCCCACAAAATAGTCATTTGTGTTCCCAAAATTCTTGCATACAAAAGGAGAAAAAACTAACACAAACAATGGCTAAAAAACGTGAAGGTAGTGAGTAGAATTTTTCCCATTGCCGTGAAGGTCAAAGAGAAGAAGAAAATATTGGACAATTATGACCCATAACGTCACTATTTGTAAAAGACATTGTGGTTTTTTTGTACAAATTAACTATGTGTCAATGGAAATTGTATTTTATCATTTTGTAATTTGATTACTTAAATATATAAATGATAAAAGTCCTTATGATTATTTCCGGATTATAAGATATGAGACAATATAAATCCACAAAGGTTTAATCATTAAATATTCGTAGTCGTAGTATTATCGAGACTGGACATCGATAATACGGAATAGACTAGTATTGCACTTGTGCGTGCTATGGAAGCGTAACAACATAGTTCTCATATATTTAAGTATTGGATACTTATGCAAGTGTGATAGGAGGTTGTGTTTACCGATGGTACGGAAATAGCTTCCTCTGGATAGACCCCTCGAAATCCCATTGGTAGTATGACTATGTGTCTATGGGAATCCGAATCAGGGTAGATGTATTTGGTCTTAACCTGAGACTTGCATCGCTAGTACTTGCGACAATCAATACGCTTTGGTTTTGGTCATCCAGGACTTTAACAGGTTCTGTGTACGCCTCTTCTGGGTTTATTGAGAATCGTAGTTTATTGGGTGTGATGTCAAGATGGAAGTATCACTTCAGTCATATGGAGATGATGATCATGTAGGGATACAGAACTGGTACTCTAATGTGCTGCAACCATCGGGATAATATGACAAGGTCATGATTATCCGATTGAAGAGACTAGTTGCTTGTGATCCGATATATGCTTCGCACGGGGAAAACACTATTCCAGCCCCAGGCCTTGCATGTGACATCAGATACTAGATCGCAATACGCAATACTACGTATACTACGCCTGACAAAGATTATATATTCCTTTAAGAATATTTCTGGAGAATTGGGTAGGCACTGTGCTTTGCTAGAATCCGACCATGTCTCGTAAATCGGTAAGAACGTAGTACGATGTACTCACGTGTTCGGATAGTCCGACGACCGGATTTACTGCCAACATATCCAAGGATCTCAATGGTCGCTTCCCGAAGATTTACTGATGACGTATGATTCGAACATAATTAATCTAGGATTAATTGCGGAGAGATTTTATCTGGGATAAAATACTGTTAGAAGAGATAGAACAATTAATTTTAAATTAATCGATAAAATAATATATTCGATATATTAAATGAAATTGGATTTCGACGTGAAATTAAAATTGGATTTTAATTCGGGCGAACGAATTAATTTAGAATTAACTCGCGAGTGACTTTAACGGTAATTTTGCTAGGCATAATTATTTAATTAAATTTGATTAATTAAGTCGCAACAGAAAATTCATTAATTCAGAATTAACGAAACCGAGCCCGGAATGTGTTTGTGGGCCCATTTGGATTTTGAAATAAAGTGGGGCCCACAAGTCACATCGTATGTCACTTCAATGATGGAAGTCTTATCAAGTTTGAGTGATTGACATCTAGTCACTATTGATGATGGGAGTAGTTGGAGGCATTGAATGCTAATTTCCCTCCAAAATTGTTTTAGATTTTTGGAAAAGCTTATACCAAAATTGGAGTTGACTTTTGAAAAGGTAATTTGTTTTAGAAACAAAAACACAAGACAAAAGAAAACTCTCCCTCTCACTCTCTCTCAAATTGCTGAATACTACAAACATTTGTAATAAAATTTTATAGCAATTTTTCCTAAGCTAACACTTAAAGGAATAATACAAGGTGATAGGGAAACCATTCCCAAGAGCTTGGAATCTCAAATCTCAAAGCTTGGAGCTTGGATTCATCATTCAAAGAGGAGCTTGGAGGACTTTTCAAAGTAAATTTTTGTTCTACACACATCCAACCTACTGATCTTTGTAAGTATTTTTTCCACATTCTTACTTCGAGTATTCACATTATTTCATGCCTTAAATGTTCTTGGGATATTCTTAGAGACCAACAATAGTATCATGAGCCTTATTGAACATGAAATTGAATTTAGGGTTTATAATCTTGATTTGGGTATTTTTGATTTGAGCATGTTTTAATCAATTTTTTTGTTTGAGTATTCTTGTATATGATAACTTAGAGTTATGCATGATTAATTTTATGAAAAATTAATTGGGTTAATTTTGCCCAAAATCTTTGGCTTGGCCGAATACTATAGTGCCCTAAAGTCATGGTGATTTTTTTGTTTTAAGACCATTGGATATGTTTAAAGATTTGGAATATATTGATTTGTGATTTAATCGGATTGAAATCAAAATTGGATATAAAATCCCACAATTGTCGTGACCAACATAGCATGAAAATGAGTTGATTTTGTTTCAATAATGTTGGACATGTGTTGAAAATATTAATGCATGATTAATTAATTAAAATGATATTTTGGAAATGTTAATTTAGATAATTAATTAGTGCAATACACTGTAATTAATTAAATTATGAAATTTGGAATATTAGAATTTAATTAATTGGGCTTAATTTGGAATTGGGCTAAAAATGTTGTATTTGGGCCTAATGGGCTTGTTTGGGCCAAGTTGGTTTGGGACAATTGGATTGGATCCAAATTGGGCCTAAACCATTCCATTAAGTCCAAATATAACAAATAGGCCTTTAAACATTTAATTGGGCCTAATAGCCAAAATTGATTGCTTATCAAATAGGGTGATTCCTTAATTGGGCCTTGGTATTTGGGTTTCACCCATATTGACCAAAGCCCATGCCTTAAGAAATTAATTGAAAGCCCATTGGACTTTAATTAAATGGACATTGGATGTTAATTGGGCTTTGAGACCCATCAAGATTAGATTTAGAATCTAAGTCGTAAAGGCGCATTAAAAAGTGTAATTATTTAATTTTGAATTAAATATAGAATTAGTATTGAATACAAATTAAATTGTATTTAAAATTGTAGTTCGATATAATTCAAGAATACGGACTTTAAGTACTTTTTCTTAAACGAGTTGGACTCGCGCAAATCAAATCGTTGTTTGAACATTGGATGATCACTTTATTCAAAGATTAATTAATTGTATTAGATTGATTGAATAACATGTTTTGTGTGAATTCATGGATGTGTTGTATGAATAATGTATATCGGATGGATATTAGAAGGGAAATGGCAATTTTGGAAATTGTTGTAAATTTAGAATTTATTAAATTGGACCTGTGTGTCCAGCCTTTATCTCTCAATTCTTTGTAATTTTCTTCTCACCTAATTCCCCTCAATGTTAATGAGGTTTCTTTAATTTTATTATGTAATTGGATAGAAGTTAGAATAGTGCTAGCCGGGAGAGGAAATAAACTGATTTGTTATAGGAACAATTTGTGAGATATCCATCTGCATATCATTATTAATTTATTTACCGCGCCTTATTATGCTTTTAGAATGCATGCTTAAGGGTGTATGATGAGACCTAATCAAAGATAATAAATTGGATGCCAATTTACGTGAAAAACCCTCAATAAATATTAAGCGTTTTCCTTCCATTGAGTGATTCATTCTCAAGATCCAAGATTGGCACTAGTTTGTTGGACAAAGTCAAGACCTTTTTCCATCGCGGATGTGTTTGAATCATGAAGGCTTTGTTCCATATCGTATGTCTTGTCCAAGTTGTGATTTTTTGGCCAAATTCAATATCACTTCTTATCCATCGACATCGATTACGAAGCTTTCCAAAGTCAGTGGGTCCCGCTTAATTGGAATCATTAAGCTTGTTGTGCCAAAGCCAACGCTTAGTTGATTCAGAGGAAAAAGGTTAGAAAAAAATATTGGATATATTGGCATATATATTGTATATATGTTTAGGACTTGGAGGTCCACCTACCGGATCTAGGAATTGGATGAGATCCAATTGATCTTAGAGATCTACCTAGTTAAATATCATACAGCCTGTTGGCCAAAGTCAAGGTTGTGTGTTATTTAACGGGATCCTAGCCCACTAGGAAACTCGGTTTACCAAGTACTCAACAGAGGGTTAGAGGCACGCCGAAAAATAGTGGGAAACCAGTATTGAATTTGCAATTTTGTTCAAATACTTGGCTTTATGCGCTTTCAAAATATTTCGTCAATTATATTTATTAGTTGGACTAATATTTTATTATTTTTCTTGTAACAGTTAGACTGTACCAAAACATCGTTAATTGAATAGTTTGACTATTGCAATTAAGATGACAAGAAAGTTAAGCATTAGAGATATTATCAAGGGCGATAATGTCTTTAATGGTGTGAACTTTCAAGACTGGGATATGAATCTCAAGATTGTCCTGGGATCCGAGAAGTTGCTCGAAGCCTAGATATGATCAGATAGTTGAGCTAGAGCTTTGGAAGACTCATAGCGATGACAACTTCACTACTCAATCTATAATGCTTGCTGTTATGACTCAACAATTCCGTCGTTAAAACAATGGATTGGATCCTTATATTATGATGGTGAAGTTGCATGATCTTCATCAATCTAATTTTAGATCGCAGCGATATGAGTTGCAGAAGAAGCTCTTTCATGCCCGCATGTCAGAGGGTATATCTATTGAGCACCATATGTCGCAGATGATTGCTGACATTGAGCAGCTGGGACGTATGGGCATTGTCTTCGAGGTTGAGACTTCTATAGATTTGATCTTACAGTCTCTTCCCGGCACTTGGAGTGGGTTCATCATGAACTACAATATGATGAACCAAGACCAACTCTTTGAGAGTTAATGTCCACATAGTGCGAAACAGAAAAAGAGCTCCTAAATGGCAAGAAGCGTGAGGCGCACTTAGCTTCAACATCTCAGACTCCAAGGGCTTGGCCTAAGGCGACTGGAGGTGTAAAGAAGAAGAAGAAGAAAGGCAAGGCTAATCGTCAAAACCTTATGGGAAGGGAAAGAAAAAATCCCAAGATGTATGTCTACAGTGCGGGAAGCAGGGTCACTGGAAGCGTGACTGCCGCGAGTACAAGGCACACATGAAGGAAATAAAATTGGGCAAGGCATCGGCTTCATGTGTGTTAATTATAGAAATAAACATGTCTACTACTAGTTTTAAAAATTGGATTTTTTATTCTGGTTGTGGTACTCATATAAGTACTGATGTGCAGGATCTGCAGATTAGCAGGAGACTGGCCTCATAAGAGATTGACCTCCGCGTTGGAAATGGGCACGAGTCGCCATTTTGGTCGTTGGCACTTATGTTTTGGAATTGCCATCGGGGCATGTACTTAAACTTTCAGCCTGTTATTATGTACCTAGTTTGACTAGGAATATTATTTCTGTATCTATGTTAGCCCAATGTGGGTATACTTTTGTATTTCGAAACACTGGGTATTTTATGTATAAAAATTATATGGAGATTTGCACTGCTGATGTAAATAATGGTCTTTATATTTTGAATATAAACCAATCTCAAACATATAATGTAACAAACAAAAGGCTTAAACTAAGTAACAAAGATGAAACTTATATGTGGCATTGTCGTCTGGGACACATTAACAATACTCGCATATCCACACTTTCAAAGAGTGGGTACTTGGATGGATTTGACCAAAATTCATATGACTTCTACGAATCCTGTTTATTAGGCAAAATGTTTAAAACACCTTTTAGCGGAAAGGGTGCATGTGCCACCGAACTGTTAGCCCTTGTTCATAGTGATGTATGTGGGCCCATGTCTAGCCAGGCTAGAGGTGGATATGAATACTTCATAACCTTTACGGATGATGCATCGCGTTATGGTTATGTGTATCTTATGAGACACAAGTCGGAAACTTTTGAGAAATTCAAAGAGTTTCGACACAAAGTAGAAAAACAGACCGAAAAAGTATTAAGGCATTACGGTCGGACCTTGGTGGCGAATACTTAAGCAATGAGTTTCTTGATTACTTGAAAGAATATGGTATTCTTTCACAGTGGACTCCTCTAGGAACACCGCAATTAAATGGTGTGTCCGAACAGAGAAACTGAACTTTGTTAGACATTGTAAGGTCTATGATGAGTCGCACAGAGCTACCTATTTCCTTCTGGGGATATGCATTGAACAATGCAATACTTATTTTGAATAAGGTTCCGTCAAAGTCTGTTTAACAGACTATGTTTGAGGAAGCGATACAAGGTATCGACTCCGGATTATGGCAAGATGCAATGGTGTCTGAAATGGATTCCATGTACACCAACCAAGTTTGGACACTGGTTGATGCACCAGAAGGCTTAAAGCCTATTGGTTGCAAATGGGTATTCAAGAAGAAGACCGACATGGATGGCAACGTACAAACGTACAAAGCTAGGCTTGTAGCGAAATGGTATCGTCAATGATATGGTGTCGATTACGACGAAATTTTTTCACCCGTTTCCATGATTAAATCCATTCGGATAATGCTTGCTATTGCTGCATATTTCGATTATGAGATATGGCAGATGGACGTCAAAATCACTTTCCTTGACAGAAACCTTTTGGAGGATGTTTATATGCAATAGCCTGATGGTTTTGTCGTACCAAGACCTGCAAACAAGAGTTGTAAGTTAAATCGATCCATTTATGGATTGAAGCAAGCATCGCGCTCTTGGAACCAATTTTTGATGAGATCATAAAAGAATATGATTTCGTTCAAAACGAGGATGATCCTAGTGTATATAAGAAGGTTAGTGGGAGCGCACTGACATTCATTGTCCTTTACGTTGATGATGTATTGCTTATTGGCAATGACATTCCCATGCTACAATCTGTGAAAGCTTGGCTTTCATTAAAATTCTCCATAAAAGATCTGGGAGAAGCATCCCTTATTCTAGGAATAAAGATCTACCGGGATAGATCTAGAAATCTGCTTGGACTCTCCCAGAGTATATATGTTGACAAAGTGTTGAAGATATTCAACATGGATCAGTCCAAGAGGGGCCTGTTACCAGTGTCACATGGTGTCACTCTATCTAAGGACATGTGTCCTAAAACTCAAGGTGAAAGAGACAATATGAGTCTGATCTCGTTCGCCTCTGCAGTCGGATCGATCATGTATGCCATGATATGTACGCGACCTGATGTCTCGTATGCTTTGAGCATGTGTAGTCGCTATCAGGCCGATCCAGGTGATGGTCACTGGATAATGGTTAAGAATATCCGGAAGTATCTTAGACGAACTAAGGATACTTTCTTAATCTATTGAGATGGAGAACTTGAGGTAACTATGTATACCGATGCAAGTTTCCAAACCGATAAAGACGACTGTAAGTCGCAATCCAGGTACATTTTGTGTTTGAATAATGGACCAGTAAGCTGGAAATCTTCCAAGCAATAGACTGTTGCCGATTCAACAACAGAAGCGGAGTACATTGCTGTAGCTGAAGCAGCAAAAGAGGCATTTTGGATACATAAATTCCTCATTGTATTAGGATTAGTTCCGTTAGTAGCTGAGCCCAATCCATTGTATTGTGACAATAACAGGGATATAGCGCAGGCTAAGGAACCAAGGTCTCATCAACGATCCAAGCATGTTCTTCGACGTTATCATCTGATTCATGATATCATACATCGTGGCGATGTGAAGATCGAGAAGGTCGCATCAGAGGATAACATTGCAGATCCGCTGACGAAAGTTATTCCTCAGTAAAAGTTTGAGCGACATGTACATAGTTCATATGTTAGATGCTTGAGTGACTGGATATAGGCCAAGTGGGAGATTCTTGGACAATTATGACCCATAGCGTCACTATTTGTAAAAGACATTGTGGTTTTTTGTACAAATTAACTATGTAAATTGAAATTGCATATTATCATTTTGTAATTTGATTACTTAAATATATAAATGATAAAATTCCTTATCATTAGTTCCGGATTATAAGATATGAGACAATATCAATCCATAATGGTTTAATCATTCAATATCCCTAGTCATAGTGTTATCGAGACTGGACATCGATAATACGGAATATACTAGTATTGCACTTGTGCGTGTTATGGAAGTGTAACAGAAGAGTTCTTATATATTTAAGTATTGGATACTTATGCAAGTGTGATAGGAGGTTGTGTTTACCGATGGTACGGAAACAGCTTCACTTTGGATAGACCCCTCAGAATCCCATTAGTAGTATGACTATGTGTCTATCGGAATCTGAATCAGGGTAGGTGTATTTGGTCTTAACCTGAGACTTGCATCGCTAGTACTTGTGACAATCAATACGCTTTGGTTTTGGTCGTCCGGGACTTTAACAGGTTCTGTGTACGCCGCTTCTGGGTTTATTGAGAATCGTAGGGTATTGGGTGTGATGTCAAGACATAAGTATCACTTCAGTCGTATGGAGATGATGATCATGCAGGTATACTGTAGGCATTTCATTTTTGCATGTGAGTCCCTATGATGAGTCTCATTTGGAGGCACTACCTTTTTAGTCGAGGAAGTTGCGGGAACGGTCATCGGAAGGGAATCGGTAGTTCGTTAAATTTTATCCGCTTGTTTAGGTCCAAGCTCACTCGTTGGACCTCCGTTTTAAAGCACCTTTTGGCCTAAAAAACCCATAATCATTTAACCTTGGCCCAAACCCACTCACCAAACCAACACAACACCTACCCCACCACACTTGGCCCACACGCCCAAGTCCCTCAAAATACAACCCAATTAAATAATATACCAAATTAAATAAAATAATTAATTAAGTCATATAAAAAATTAAATAAAATATTAAATCATATACCAAATTAAATAAAACATTAAATAAAATCATGCTTAATTAAAATCAAAATACTAAATATTATTCCTAATTAAAAATATTGTATTCCTAACTTAAAAAATATTATGCCTAAACAACACAAATTAAATATATTGATTTCCTAAATTGAACTAATTTTAACCCCCCTTAATCTTAGGATTTCCTTGTTTGACACTAAATCAAATCCCATTGAATGCCAAATCTCTTTCCTTGTCAAGCAAGGAGTAGCCCTACCCTCTTTTGCCTATAAAAACCAACATCTCCCAACCCTTGCATCCTCTCACTCACACACATACAGCAAGAAAAAAGCCTCTTGATTCACGCATACATCAAGCAAATATTTCTCTTCTCCTCCTACACCCTTAGCCAAAAATCACAGCCCCATAAACCCCTCCATTGCCAAAAACATTACAACCTAAAACGCCACCAAAACAGCCCCTATACAGCAGCACACATCACCGAAAAATAGCCCCTATATAGCAGCACACATCACCAAAAAACAGCCCCTATATAGCAGCACACATCACCGAAAATAGCCCATATACAGCAGCACACATCACCAAAAAATAGCCCTTATACAGCAGCCCCATATCACCGAAAATACCTTAAAAATAGCCCCTAAATCACCTAAACCAGTGACTAAAAAACTGCACTTTTAATCCCTAAAATAATAACTAAAAAACTATACTTAAAGCCTTTAAAAACACCCAAAACAGTAGCCTAAAACACCAAAAACAGTGACCAAAATACAGCAGCAAAATAGCAGCGAAATGGACCAAAAATAGTAGCTTGAGCAGTGAAACACCGAGGAAAAACATAAACCAGTGAACCAAAAAAGTTGCGGAGCTTTCACCCTTCCGATCACCGTGAAACGCGAGTCCGAGATTCGACGAAAAAGGTTAAACCTGAGGGTATTCTTTCACTTCCATTTTTTAGTTGTATTTTTATTATTTATTGAGTTTCGTTTGCATGATTATTGTGGAGTGAAGCATGTTGTGGCCCTTGAATAGATAGAAAATACATGAATTGTAAAATTATGTATGTTGTGGCCCTTGAATAAAATGAAAAATGTGTCGCCTCTCGTGGTATATAGGATGGAAACCCGGACATAAATTTCATAGCCGATTCCGAATGGACAGTACTATGATCTGTACTCGGGATACAACTCCACGTACCACTGAGAAAATGGCGCATATTTCATTTTATGTTGTTTTGATTTGTCTATTATTCGCTACTTGATTTCCGCATGTTATTTGTTTATGTAATGATAAGATAAAGCGCATAGGCTTAGTAAGTGTGATTAAAGGTCCTCTATTTTGAGAGGTTAAAATCCTTTACCATGATGCTTTACCGCGCTGGATAATGTATATTCGATTGGATGTGAGATATGTTCAATCAGATACACGAAGTCCGATATCATTGTCTTTACTTTTTTATATATGTATTGTGTTGTTTGCTCATGGGCTTAGTAAGTCAAGGGGTTAAAAGCCTTTACCACGATGCTTTGCCGTGCCGGATAATGTTTATTCGATTGAATGTGAGATATGTTCAATCGGATACATGAAGTCTGATACCGTGGTCTTTACATTGTATATGCATTGTGTTATTTGCGCATGGGCTTGATAATTGCGGAGATATTTTATCTGGGATAAAATACTGTTAGAAGATAGAGAACGATTAATTTGGAATTAATCGGTAATATAATATATATTTGATATATTAAATGAAATTGGATTTCGACATGAAATTAAAATTGGATTTTAATTCGAGCGAACAAATTAATTTAGAATTAATTAGCGAGCGACTTTAACGGTAATTTTGCTAGGCATAATTATTTAATTAAATTTGATTTAATTAAGTCGCAACGGAAAATTCGTTAATTCGGAATTAATGAAACCGAGCCCGTGATGTGTTTGCGGGCCCACTCGGATTTTGAATTAAAGTGGGGCCCACAAGTCACATCGCAAGTCACATTGCATGTCACTTCAGTGATGGAAGTCTTGTCTACTTTGAGTGATTGACATCTAGTCACTATTGATGATGGGAGTAGTTGGAGGCATTGAATGTTAATTTCCCTCCAAAATTGTTTTAGCTTTTTGGAAAATCTTATACCATAATTGGAGTTGACTTTTGAAAAGGTAATTTGTTTTAGAAACAAAAACACAAGACAAAAGAAAGCTCTCCCTCTCCCTCTCTCTCAAATTGCCGAATACTACAAGCATTTGCAAGGAAATTTTGTAGCAATTTTTCCTAAGCTAGCACTTAAAGGAATCATACAAGGTGATAGGGAAACCATTCCCAAGAGCTTGGAATCTCAAATCTCAAAGCTTGGAGCTTGGATTCATCATTCAAAGAGGAGCTTGGAGGAACTTCTCAAAGCAAATTTTTGTTCTACACACATCCAACCTACGGATCTTTGCAAGTATTTTTTCTGCATTCTTACTTCGAGTATTCACATTATTTCATGCCTTAAATGTTCTTGGGATGTTATTAGAGACCAACAGAAAAATATTCCTTTCGCACGGAAAGTGTGGGCATCACTCTCCCAAAAAATCCCTAAATACTTAAGAGATTTGTCAGGCATCATGTTTTTTTCCTTTTCTTTTTCTCTTCAACTCTTGAGAGAAAATTAAGAGAAAATGTGGCTAGGGTTTTTTTTTTTGAAAAGGGAGAGTGAATATAAAGAAAACTAATTTTCTTTTCATATTAAGGTTTTAAGTTATTAAAACATAACACAAAACCTTCTCATTATCTAGTGAATTTCGACCATTTGTAAAACATTAATTTTTTTAAATGTATTCATAAAGACATAATCAATTTCCCAACATAAAACTTGTAACTTCCATTTAATAAAAATATGAATTTTAAATAAAATTTTAAATTCATTTGTTTCCAAAATTTAAATTCTATACAATATATAATTTAATAATTACAAGACTTAAAATATAAAATGTTAAGTGATTATCTTATAATCATTAATATTAAATAATTACCTTATATCAAAATTAATATAAGTTCCATTTATGACAAATATATTTTAATATATTAATAATCATAATATATGTGAGTTTGCAATTGGACCATCTAATTATATTTAATTTGCTGCAATATATCGAGGTAACACGTAGACCAAATTGGCATACAGTTCCAAGCTTTAATAATCTCATAATACTAATTAAACTCTTTAATTAAATATTCTGAATTATTAACTTTAGGTTATTCCACTAAAAACCTAAAATTGCACTCTCGTTGCCTTATATATCTATTATAGTCGAACTATGTCGGTGTCCATTGATATATTCATTACATTCGGATTGACCATTCACGAGTATCTTATAATTAAAGCCGGGTCAATATTGTTGGTTTATTCTAAGGTCCCATGATCAAACAAGACATGAAAACATGCGTGAATACATCAACGGAGGTAGCGGAATACTCACATTGATCGGTTATGTCGAATTGAAGACGAATGAAGTCCAAAAACGCACTGCCCTTCACGCCAAACTGCAACAGTCCACTGTCCCTGCAAAACAGAAATTTGAGTGAAGAAACGGAGCTCCTAGCTTCATCGGATGGATCCCGTCTCATGGGCGAACCTCCCTACCACCTTCGCAAGACTTGTAAGTGTGCTAGCACTTGAATTTTCACCATGAAAATCCACTCTTGGCTTCCCTATTGCTCACGTTTTTCTGGTTCAAAACCAGTGAGGATTTCATCCTTTTGTCGTGAGGAGAGGAGAGAGTTTGAGAGAGATTGAAGTTGTGTTTTGTTAAAAATTATTTACCAAAAATCAATTATATTTATGCCATAAAATTTATAAATTGATAATAAATTTATGACACAAATCATGCAATGGTTTAGAGTGTCAAACACTCAAACTCCATGCAAGACCATTGAGTGTATTGTACACAATCTTCATGCAATGCATTAGAATTAAATAATGCATAATATGACATGTGTCATGTGGGCCCCACACGTTTCCAAATGAAAGTGGGCCCACGTGCACTCACGCGTTCGGGTTCGATATTTCCGAAATACCGAGCTTACGTCGCGACGCTAATTAAATCGAATTTAAATAAATAATTGTGCCTAGCGAAATTATTATTTACGTCGCTAACGAATTAATTCTAAATTAACTCGTTTGCCCGAATTAAAATCTAACTCTAATTCCGCGTCGAAATCTAATTTCGTTTAATATATCGAATATATTAATTTACCGATTAATTCCAAATTAATCGTTATCTCTCTCTAGACGATATTTTATCTTAGATAAAATATCTCCGTTATTAATCCTAGATTAATTTTCTCTCTCTTCTGTATAATCCCAGATTATTCAAGAGTGCGAGTTGTGCGTCATCGGTGGATTATCGGGAAGCGACCCATGAGATCCCCGGATAATCTGGCAGTAAATACGGTCGTCGGAGTATCCGAATCACGTACGTACCAAGTACTACGTTCTACCGATTTACGAGACAAGGTCGACTCCTAGCAAAGCACCAAGTCTACCTAATTCTCCGGACATATCCATAAAGAATATTAAGATCTGTATCAAGCGTAGTATACTAATGTATTGTGCATATCGGCCCAGTATCGGATAATCACGTGCTAGGGCTGGGGCTGGATAAGTGTCTGCCCCGTCCGAAACACATATCGGATGTCTGGTAACTAGTCTCTATAATCGGATATTCATGACCTGGTCATAATATCACGATTGGATGCGCATCACTTAAGAGCACTAATACCGTATCCTGCGTGACATCATCTCCATTATGACTGGAGTGACACTTCGTCTTGACATCACATCCAATACACTACGATTCCTGATAAACCCAGAAGAGGTGAACACAGAACCAGTTAAGATCCCCCACCACCAAACCAAAGTTTACCGATTGTCGTAAGTATTAGCGATGTAAGTCTCAGGTTAAGACTATACACACCTACCTTGATTTCGGCCTCCCATAGACACCTAGTCATAATACCAATGGGATTCCGAGGGTCTATCCAGAGCGAAGCTGTTTCCCGTACCATCGGTGAAACACGACCTCCTATCGCACTTGCACAAGTATCTATACTTATATATATGAGAACTATGCCGTTGTGCCCTCACAACGCACACAAGTGCAATACTAGCCTATTCCGCATTATCGATGTCCAGTCTCGATAATACTACGGCTAGGGATATTTAATGATTAATCCTTTGTGGACTGATACTGTCTCATATCATCTCAATCCAGGAACTAATCATAGGGACCTCTCTTCATTTATATATCTATTGTGATCTAATCACAAATGATGAGAGTGCAATTTCCTTGTTACATAGTTAATTTGCTACAACAACACAATGATCTGTGCAAATAGTGACGCTATGGGTTATATTATCCAACAATCTCCCACTTGGCACATAGCCAGTCACTCGAGTGTCTAACACCCGAACTATGTACGATTCGCTCAAATTGCTGAGGAAAGGTTTTCGTTAGCGGATTTGTATGATTATCGTCTGACGCGATTTATACGATCATCACACATCGCCACGATGTATGATCCGAACGAATCAGATGATATAGAAGTATATATCTGGATCATCAATGAGACCTTTAATTCCTTAGCTCGTGCTGACGCCTAGCTCAGCTGCTAAAAGAACTATATCTAATCTAATTAGATTTATTATCGACCCAAATGGCTTCTATTGCTGCCTCATCAGCTTCAGCAATAATCCGCATTTGTTGTTTATTCGGCAGCAGTTATCTTGCTCGGAATATTTCCAGCTCACTGTCCCGTTATTCAAACTTTATAGTACCGTAGTATTTAATTGTTCGGAAACTTGCAGTAGTGATCACATTCACTTCAAGTTCTCCTTCTCCATAGTTTAAGACAACATCTTTAGTTCTCTAAGATACTAACAGATGTCCTTAAATTCAATCCAGTGACTATCACTTGGATTGACCTGATTGTGACTCCATATGCTCGAAGCGTATGAGACACCAATACAAGTACATTTTAAATGTACAATTTCCCAGAGAGTGTTAACAACTCCAAATCTATCCCAGTAGATCTTTATTCCCTGAATAAAGGTTGTTACTCCCCAGAATTCTACGGAGAATTTCTATTGAAAGAATATCTATGAAAGCCAAGCTTTCACCAATTGCTTTATTGGGAATTTCATTGTCAGTGCCCTCTCCCACTAACCTCCTTATATACACAAGAATTATTTCGTTTTGAGTTAAATCATAAACCATTATGATTATTTCAAAACGTCAGTTCCAAGAACCTTATGCTTGCATTGATCCAAACATGGATCGAATAACCCGCAAACCTTGTTTGTCGGTTATACAAAATCGTCAGGATGTTGTAAACATCCTCCAAAAGGTTTCCTTTTCAGGAAAGCGATTTTGATTTGTAACTGACATATTTCATAAATGAAATATACAGTTATCAACAAGCATCTTCAAAATGGACTTACCATGGCAACAGGTAAAAGGTTGAACCGTTTTAACACAATGCTGATAACGATACCTTTCCGTCAAAAGCCTAGCTTTGTACGTTGGTATGTTGCCATCCATGTATGTCTTCCTTGAAGACGTATAATGTACCAATAGGCACAATGCTTTGTGGTACAACAACTAGCATCCATAATAGTCGTTATACATGGAATCCATTTCGGACTCATGGCACTTTGCCATAACAGGGAGTCGATACCTCGTCGTATCACTTCCTCAAAACGTAGTCGGTGGATATACCTTCATAAGATTGACATCTTAATGAGGTTAGATCAGAAACCCATACCCTAGGTTGTTTTCTGACTCTATCCGATCTACCCGATTTCTTGTGTATTTGAAGATTAATGGTATAGATTCATCATTGATGAACTATTTGTGTTCCATTAAGGACTTCGTGCTTTGAATAGTATTACTACTCGATTTTCATCGAGTATCACTATCCTCCCACTGACCACTGCATATCGGTATTCCTCTCAGGAAAACCGCATGGTGAGCAACAATCACATTGTTCTCATGTGGGATTTATGAGTACTATACTTATGGTTTCCCTTAGGATAACCTATATTGGCACTAATCCAATTTGGGTTCTTAGTTTGGTATCAACCAAACGTTATGCCTGGCATACCCAAATTATCAGGAATGAGAAACCCCGTTTCTTTCCTGTTCATATCCTATATGATATCTATCAAACAGATTTATATGGAACCTTATTCCAAATAAGTTTTGCACTGTTAATACATATCCTGTTGAAGGAAATAGTAGCTCAGAGCGACTCGTGATAAACCTTATCATATCCAACAAAATTCGGTTTTTGTTTCGGACACACCGTCTAACTGACGTGTCTCGGGAGGAGTCCTCATCTGAAAGAATACCGTACTCTTTCATGTACGTATGAAACTTACTGCTTAAGTATTTTCCATTACGGTTTTACCGTGGCGGCATAATACTACAGCCGATCTGTTAATCTACTTCGTGTCGAAACCTAATAGTTTCCGATCTGTTCTTCAAAAGAAACACATAACCATAACGTGATGTTACATCCGTTAAGGTCACGAAATATTCATGTCCACATCTAGCCCAGCTAGATATGGGCCCACTAACTTCACCATGAATAGGGCTAACAGATCGGTGGCCCTTTTACTATTACCAAGTAAATAGTATTTTAGGTACTTTGCCTAAAAACTAGATTCGCAGACCTTATTTGAATAGTCAAATCAGTCCTAGTACCCACTCTTAAAAGTGTGGATATACGAGTCTCGTTTAATTGTGTCCTAGACAACAATGCCACAAATAAGTCTCTATTGATCAAATCAATTTGAGCTATTTATTTGTCATTTATATGTTTGAGATTTTTATTTATATTCAAAATATAAATTATGTTATTTACATCTAATGTATTTATCTCAGTATCATCTTTATATAATGAAACACTTTAGTGTTTTAGAATATAAAGGTTTTATCCGCATCGGATTAAACACTGATATAGAGATAATGTCTCTAGTCTAACTAGTTACATTATAACATTTTCTAATTTAAGTACATACCCAAATGGTAGTTCCTAAATTTAGGTATCTACGGTCGAACACAGCGACTTTCGTCCCGTTTCCAATTCGCAGAGAAATCTCGGCTTGAAGCCAGTATCCAGCTCACAGCGGATTCTGAACGTCAATACATATATGTATTATGTACCACACTAAGTATTTAAAATCCAATTTTAATACTAGTAGTAAACATAACTTTGACAAATATTTTTAAAGTTAGAGCCTCTCCCTATCTTTAATTCCTTCGTGTCTTCCATATCCAAATGGTAGTCACTTTGGGATATGTCTATTACCTTTTCAATATTTCACAAACCTTTGGCCAAGCCTGGGTTTTAGAATATCGAAATGATGTGCACCTTGTGCTACATGCCCATTGCAAACTTTGACTTTTCTCCACTAGAATGGTCAATTAATTCTCCAAGAATTATTAATGCAATTTTAATACTTTTAAATCTAAAGATAGATTTATTGTAAGTATATTAATTAAGCACTAAAGTCATCATCACATAAATCTTCCAAAGACTTTATGCTCTACTATTTGCTTAATTATGGGCTTAGTCATAATAAGTTATTTTATCAAATAAATTAACCTATTATTAATTCCCAATTGAAAATTAAATCATTTAAAACGTTTAATCCAAGGATCATATATTTTAAATATTCAACCTTTCAATTCTTTCTTGATTTCAATAGTCCAACTATTTAATCAATTTTAATAAGGTACTATTTATTATAATGATTACAATAATCCAATTATTTAATCAACTATAATTTTAATATTGATTACTATAATCCAATTATAAAATCAACTATCATTTTAATTCAATTATATTGATTACTATAATTCAATTATAAAATCAACTATATATTGAATGAGTTTGTATATAGTCCAACTATATATATTTTTTTAAAACAACATAAAATATTAGTCCAACTAATACTTTTGATTAATATGACGAGTAAAATAAAATGAGCGTGTTTAGCGAGTATTCGAACGAATGTTGCAAATTCAATACTTGCCTCCCACTATTTTTCGTCGAGTCTCTAACCCTCTGTGGAGTACTCGGGAAACCGTGTTTCCTAGTGGGCTAGGATCCTATTAAATAACACACAACCCTGACTTTGGCCAATAAAAAGCTGTATGCTATTTAACTAGGTAGATCTCACATATCAATTGGATCTCATCCAATTCCTAGATCCGGTTAGGTGGACATCCAAGTCCGAAACATATGTATAATGTCAATGTATCCAATACATTTTCCTACCATATCCTCCGAATCATCTAGGCCTTGGCTTTGGCCAAAAACAAACCTAATGATTCCAGTTAAGCGGGACCCATTGACGAGGAAAGTTTCGTAATCAATGTCATTGGACAAAAAGTGACCTTGACTTTGGCCAATAAAAATCACGATTTGGACAAGACACCATATGCAACAAAACTCTCATGATTCAAGTACATCCTTGATTGACAAAGGTCTTGACTTTGGTCAAAAACAAACCAATGCCAACTTCGGATCTTGAACAAGAATCATTCAATGGAAGGATATTTGCTTAATATAGATTGAGGGATTTTCGCGTGCAAATTGGCTACCAATTTAATTATCTTTGTTAAGGTCTCATCATCATACACCCTAAACATGCATTCTAAATACATAATAAAGCGAGTATGAAATAAAATAATAATGATATGCGGATGGATACTATACACATTGATCCTAGATCAAATCTCTCCTTTTCTCACTCAAGCTAGCACTTGTACTACTTCTACTTCTACCCGTTACACTACACTTCTAAAGAAACCTCATATATATAGAGGGGAATAGGTGAGAAGAGAATACAAAGAGAAAGAAGGTGATAAGGCTGGACACGCAGGTCCAATTTAATAAATCGAATTTATTACAACAATTTCTAAAATTGCCCACCCGACTAATATCCATCCGATATACATTATTCATTCAACACAACCACGTATTCACACACATAAGCATGCTATCAATCAATCTAATCAAATTAATTAATCTGATAATTAAGTGATCATCCAATGTTCAAACAACGATTTGATTTTGTTCGAGTCAAACTCGTTTTTGCGAATAAGTACTTAAAGTACGAATTCATGAATTAAATTAAACTACATCATTAAATCTAATTTAACATGTATTTAATACTAATTCACTATTCAATTCCAAATTAAATATTACACTTTTATTTAATAAACCTTTTACGATTTAAATTCCAAATCTAATCGTAACGCGTCTCAAAGACCGATTAACGTCCAACGTCAATTCAATTAAAGTCCAATGGGCTTTTGATTGATTTCTTAAGGCGTGGACTTTTGGTCAACTTGGGTCAAACCGATAACCAAAGTCCAATCCGGGATTTACCCCATAAGCCCATAAATCAATCTTGGCCCATTAGGCCCAATGAACTTTAAAGGTTCATTAAGTCGCATTTGGGCTTTATGGTCAAGGTTTTGGGCCCAATTGGATCCAATCCATTTGGCCTAAACCAAACTTGATAAATCAAGCCCAATAGGCCCAAATACAACATTTAATCCAATTTCCAAAATTAGGCCCAAATAATTAAATTCAAAAAATCCAATTTCCCAATTTAATTACCAAAGTGTATTACATGATTAATCAACTAAATCAACATTTCTAAAACATCATATTAGTCCAATTAATCATGCTTGATTCATTATCATATGTCCAACACACAAATTGAAAATCAAACCCATCTACATGCTTAAAGGTCTCGGCCAAGGGAGTGATTCATGTCCAATTCGGTTTCAATCCAATTAATCCGCATTCGACATTAAAACATATCCCGAATGATTTCCAATACATCCAATTATCAAAATCAAAATTTACCAAGACATTAGGGCATTAGTCACATTCGGCCACTCAAAGATTTTGGGGTTTTTGTCCAATTCGAAATCCAATCCAATTCGATTCAAATTAACGTCAACCTAATCGATTCTAACTCATCAAATGAATTAAAAAATCAAAAAATCCAAGATCCCAAAAATGCATATACATTCGGCCAAGGTGAATAAATTGGGGAAAATTATTCCAAATCAATTTTCGTCAAATTAGTCCAACCAATATGAATTTAAACATGTTATAAGCATACTCAAACAAGCAATTTATTCAAATCATGCTCAACAAACATTTACCCAAATTTTAAGCCCTACAAATTTCATGCTTGCAACATTAGCTCTTGATTCCATTGTTGGTTTATTCTAAGGTCCCATGATCAAACAAGACATGAAAACATGCGTGAATACATCAACGGAGGTAGCGGAATACTCACATTGATCGGTTATGTCGAATTGAAGACGAATGAAGTCCAAAAACGCACTGCCCTTCACGCCAAACTGCAACAGTCCACTGTCCCTGCAAAACAGAAATTTGAGTGAAGAAACGGAGCTCCTAGCTTCATCGGATGGATCCCGTCTCATGGGCGAACCTCCCTACCACCTTCGCAAGACTTGTAAGTGTGCTAGCACTTGAATTTTCACCATGAAAATCCACTCTTGGCTTCCCTATTGCTCACGTTTTTCTGGTTCAAAACCAGTGAGGATTTCATCCTTTTGGCGTGAGGAGAGGAGAGAGTTTGAGAGAGATTGAAGTTGTGTTTTGTTAAAAATGATTTACCAAAAATCAATTTATATTATGCCATAAAATTTATTAAATTGATAATAAATTTAGGACACAAATCATGCAATGGTTTAGAGTGTCAAACACTCAAACTCCATGTAAGACCATTGAGTGTATTGTACACAATCTTCATGCAATGCATTAGAATTAAATAATGCATAATATGACATGTGTCATGTGGGCCCCACACGTTTCCAAATGAAAGTGGGCCCACGTGCACTCACGCGTTCGGGTTCGATATTTCCGAAATACCGAGCTTACGTCGCGACGCTAATTAAATCGAATTTAAATAAATAATTGCGCCTAGCGAAATTATTATTTACGTCGCTAACGAATTAATTCTAAATTAACTCGTTTGCCCGAATTAAAATCTAACTTTAATTCCGCGTCGAAATCTAATTTCGTTTAATATATCGAATATATTAATTTACCGATTAATTCCAAATTAATCTTTATCTCTCTCTAGACGATATTTTATCTTAGATAAAATATCTCCGTTATTAATCCTAGATTAATTTTCTCTCTCTTCTGTATAATCCCAGATTATTCAAGAGTGCGAGTTGTGCGTCATCGGTGGATTATCGGGAAGCGACCCATGAGATCCCCGGATAATCTGGCAGTAAATACGGTCGTCGGAGTATCCGAATCACGTACGTACCAAGTACTACGTTCTACCGATTTACGAGACAAGGTCGACTCCTAGCAAAGCACCAAGTCTACCTAATTCTCCAGACATATCCATTAAAGAATATTAAGATCTGTATCAAGCGTAGTATACTAATGTATTGTGCATATCGGCCCAGTATCGGATAATCACGTGCTAGGGCTGGGGCTGGATAAGTGTCTGCCCCGTCCGAAACACATATCGGATGTCTGGTAACTAGTCTCTATAATCGGATATTCATGACCTGGTCATAATATCACGATTGGATGCGCATCACTTAAGAGCACTAATACCGTATCCTGCGTGACATCATCTCCATTATGACTGGAGTGACACTTCCGTCTTGACATCACATCCAATACACTACGATTCCTGATAAACCCAGAAGAGGTGAACACAGAACCAGTTAAGATCCCCCACCACCAAAACCAAAGTTTACCGATTGTCGTAAGTATTAGCGATGTAAGTCTCAGGTTAAGACTATACACACCTACCTTGATTTCGGCCTCCCATAGACACCTAGTCATAATACCAATGGGATTCCGAAGGGTCTATCCAGAGCGAAGCTGTTCCCATACCATCGGTGAAACACGACCTCCTATCGCACTTGCACAAGTATCCAATACTTATATATATATGAGAACTATGCCGTTGTGTCCTCACAACGCACACAAGTGCAATACTAGCCTATTCCGCATTATCGATGTCCAGTCTCGATAATACTACGGCTAGGGATATTTAATGATTAATCCTTTGTGGACTGATACTGTCTCATATCATCTCAATCCAGGAACTAATCATAGGGACCTCTCTTCATTTATATATCTATGGTGATCTAATCACAAATGATGAGAGTGCAATTTCCTTGTTACATAGTTAATTTGCTACAACAACACAATGATCTGTGCAAATAGTGACGCTATGGGTTATATTATCCAACAAATGTATCAATTATACCCCTCTAATTATATTAACCTTAAGTACCATTAATTTTCTAATAAATGATTTATTCATAACTATTATGAATATTAATATTTCTATTCGTAATAGAAAGACTTCACCGCTCTAATCGTTCAAGTACGGAATCAATCATGCAAGAGTTCTTAGTACTCTCAGGATTTAGATCAATACATATATGATCATCAAGCATATCGAAATAAAAGTCTTCATTTAAGGGATATTATAATAAATTCATTTCTATTTGGGTCCAGTCCTATATGATCACATCATATAAGGTGCCTTCATTCTCATGTCAGCATATGGACGATCCCGGATGAAGGTTGTCATTCATTTATATAATGGACCATAATTATAAATAAACAACAAACAATGTACCCGATTTGTTTGCTCTCTATAGACTATTTTAGATTACTAACTTCATACTTAAATTCTCTTGTGTATGACGCTCAAAGACTAAGCCTGAAGGCACACAAGTAATTCAGGGTAAATAAGACAATTAATAATATGCGATTTAAATCAAAATAATTGATAAATGAATAATGAATCTTTTATTTCAATCCAATAATTCCATTTACAAATCTAAGAAGACTTCAAACAAATAAATAGACCTCAAGTCTATATAAATCTCATCAAAATCATATCCTTAGAGCTCTGCCCACATCATCTATTAGCACTCAAGGGCTTAGTTCCCACAACATCATCAACATCATCATCAATAAAAATATTTACTTAATATATATACAAACCACGTGTTCATCACGACTAACAAAATAATAACCAAAATATCCTAGACTTCTTAAACCTCTATAACTTCTCCCATGACACTTGTAAGGGTGACTGCCGCTTGAGTGATCCACATCTCGAGCAGGACTTCCAAAACTATCATGGTTGACCAATCTGGAAGCCAACCTTCAAAACTAGCAAATTGGTTTGGTGTGAGTTTTATAAACTCAGTAAATAACCATGCTAGCAATACAAACAAAACATACAAGTAAATTACATTAGAAGTTTTTTTTTTTTAGAATTATCAAGTTGTACGAGTCTTAGAATTATTAGCTTTCTATTACCATTTATACTTTACCTATATCAAATTTACATATTTACGTATTGTCAATATAGTGGCTAGACATCCAAAGCACACAATTCCTGAATTCAAAATCACAAAGTACGTCACATAACATCGAAACCATTTCAATTTTGAACATGAAGTCACATATTAATACTTTTCACAGTTAAATATCTTTGAAATATCATCAAATCGGTAAATCTAACAAATTTTCTTTTGTTCAGTTATAAACTATCTTTAACACCAAAACCTCTTTCTTCAATATCAAAACAATCTTTCTCTAACCTTCTTTAATCCATGATAACCTTACAATAGCTTAACACTTGGGTTTCATATACATTCACACATACTGTAGCACCCATCTTTTATATACATGCAAAAATAATTTCAGAATCCTTACACATATGCGTACATATCAATACAACTTAGCAAACATGCTTTATAATCTATGATATTCACATCGATTTCAAATGATCCATTGATCCCACATAAGTATACATAATTCATTCATATCACGAGTTCCATCATACACATATGTTAGGGTTGGTGCTCTGAGTGCCAATATTATCATGTATTTCCTCGTAAATACTAATGTAATATTTATTATGAATAAAATAAACAGATTCTTTTATATAACATTCTCTTTTTATATGATAAAGACGTAATAGAACTTAGAATGATTAGTTATGATACTGTTGCAAAAGCGTCGCAATTGACATTGAGATGTATCATAACGTTGTCATTTTTAGACAGTTCATGGTCAAAGTTTACACTAATTGGTAAGTAAAGTAAACCTTTTGATACTGGTACATGTCGTATATTGGAATCTTTGATTGCGATGGTTTCTCAATGAACCATTAGTCTTGAAGACTCATATAGAAGTGTAGGGTTTTATAGCGGATAAACACTGAATGACTCACCGAAGATTATTAATGGATGGTACATCAACGTCAATAAGAATCTTATTGGGTTGAGTATTGATTCTTTGACTTGAGATACCACTGTGGATATATGAGTTATCCTCCACACTTAGATGGCACTCACGTCACCGATCTATTTAGATCAGACCTCCGCCTATTCATTGGGTGTGGACTGATGCTTAGGATATCATGTGTGTATCAATAAAGGATCTGTCAGTTCTTTATACAGAGCATAGGTATTCAATATGGAATTAGCAATCTGTTAAATCCATGGGCCCGTGGTACACTGTAGAAATATTTCTAAGTGTTATTAAAGGATTGCTAATGGAAACGTCGACGTGATTATATCTATAGAGATTTGACGTTTACATCTATATCTCTGGAATAATCCAGATATCTGTGACGGAGGGACTATACGTATGTAGTGACCTCGACCCGTATGGTTCAGAGAGTTTACTCGTTTTTGTCATAGTTTACGGGTGGGTGAATTATGGACACGAAATTTGATTTCATGACAGATATGCATGAACTTAGAGAGTCTCACTAGTGAAATATACTCGTAGAGCACTAGGACAATTTTTATGAATAACACTGATTATTTATAACTCGTTTAACGGTTAAACGAAAAAAAATACATGTAATCGGGACCTAATCGTCTTTTCCGAATTAATGTGTATTTATATTTAATAATTGATTTTATTAAATATACATTAATAAAATATCAAATTGTGATATTTGACATATATCTTTAATATATGTATTTGAGATATTTAATGTAAATATAATACATATATTTAAGATATTTGTATTTAATTTATTTAATTGTTTAATTGTTAAATAATTAAATTAATTTTTAAAACAAATATCTTTAGCATGATTTCATTTGGAAATGGCATGATATCATTGGCTCACTTGTAAGTTTACTTTATTTATAAGATAAGTGTTATCTTTTAGTAAAGTAAATTTTTTCCAATGAAAATGAAACAAGTTAAAAGGTTTATTGTTTTTGTTTTTGTTATTCTCTGCAATTTCAAAGAAAAACCTATAAATATTTTTTTTTTTTTTTCATTTTCCAATTACAACACAAGGTTTCTAAAAATTCACAAAGTTAAAATTGAGAGAAAAGTGAAGAACAAAAGGAGAAAAGCTTAGAAACATGGAGTTTTTGTAAGTTATTTTCAATTTTCTTAAACAAAGAAATTATTTCTATGATTCCATGCTTCAACTTGTGTAGCTTAGAATTTTCTATAATGTTTAATTATGTGAATTATTTTGTCGGAAACTTGTTTGAAGGTGTTTAGCATGTATGATTAATTAATAAGCTTATTAGGAATAATTAAGCTTATTTGATTAATTAGCAATTAAAGTTATCATTCTAGAGTTTTTATCCCACTCAATTATAACCTAGAATTATTTTTAAGTTATTTCATGTGGTGAGACTTGTTTGGTGAATTAAAGAATTGATTAAAATATTGAATTAAATCAATTTAGTCTAAATTATGCAATTGGTGTAATTTATGAACTTAGGGTTCTAAACCTAATCCAATTTTTGGGATTTTCATAAATGTTGCATATTATGATGTATATCAAATTTTGGATTGATTGGATTTGATCTTGACATGTTTTGAATATTTGGGGCCAAATCGCATTTAATTGAAACTTGGAGACCCTCTCAGTATTTTTGGAATCTAGTGGGGATCTTGTTGCAATTTCCGATTTGATGAGTTGGACATGTTAAAAATCATTTTAGAACTGATTAAGAATCATCCAAAATTATATTTGACAATTTTAGGACTAAAATGATCAAATTACAAAACTTTGGGGTAATTCGGCAATTATAGGAAATTTGATTTCTTGGGTTAAAATTTCAGATTTTATGTATTGGTTAATTAAATAAATAAGTTTATTTAATTGATCCAAGAAAAATTTTTGAAATCGGAAAATTCTGATTTTCGGCATTCTACTGCGCTAACCTTGTAATTCCCTATAAAACCCCAACAACATACATATATTCAGACATATTTACAGTCATCATGCAACCAACTGAGAAGCTCACATAACAATCGATACATCCAAGATCACATCATCCAACAATATATAAATACGGATGGCTTACACACACAATGCTCGTACGAGGCTCATTACTTATTTTGGAATAGGTATGAGATGAATTACGTCCGAACGGATTCCTAACCAGCTCGACTACTACACCTCAAATCATCCAATCAAACATACACACAAGTGCACACACCATATAATATAAACTCATCATATGATCTCTCATTAAATAGCATATATACGACAAATAATCCAAACATAATTTAAATACTCATATACATACATATATTTCAAACATATGAATATACACCTTATTATGAAATTAAATCACATATCTCTCACAGTCATCATATCTCTTCATTTATCGTTCAATCATATTCATTTTTAGAATTTCTATCTAGAAACTTTTAATACAGTATCTTTGCCAAATAAATATACTTATTCGGAGAGAACTTAGTTATATTCATTCCTCGTCTCACTTAACCATCCTAAACTCTATATAAATGATCACATGTGCGAAATGATAACAAACTTATTCACAGCTTATCATCACATACGCATACAAACCATTACGTGTTCATACACTTACGTGCATCAATACATACATGTAGCCATCAAACTCATCAAACTTTTCACTTCATATCATAGCATTATCCTTAAACATTTCATTTCATATCATAGAAATGACAAAGGTCATACAAGTGATGGTCGACTATCTCAACTGTTCATGATCTCGAAGTTCCTCCTTAAATCCACCATTTAACTATATTAAACCTTTCAATTGTCTTTACACACACACACAGACACATATATATATATACACGTTTAAAACACGAAAAGAACAATTCGAGAACACATAGCATTGGTTACTTACCTAGCTTAACGAGCACTCCAGGTTCTAGTCAAGTCTGCTAAATCAAAATACTTTAAGTACTTAACTTAATAGGACACAAGCACATTCATATAGATGCATTAGACTCATGTATAAAATGTTTTAAACCTTAAAATCCTATATTTTGTATTGAAACCAGCATATCGGTCTCATATCATTCACCATACCAGTGGACCTGCTCTGTTTGTAAGCTCTTTGGAATTGGCACAGCCTATACCGGCCTACCATATCAGTCTTCCTAGAGATTGCATAGTCACTGGAACCATCATGCAATATATTGGTTACCTTACCGGTGAGCCTAACCTTTGCAAGCTTACTGGAGACGGCACAGACCATACCAGTAGCCATACCAGTGTCCATACCAATGAGCCCTTTGTTTTTACATGCTCACTAAAACCGGCACGGACAATACCGGTCCCCACACCAGTGACCATACTGGTCCAACAGATATATTCAAATGGTAATATAGTGTAACATCCCCAATCCCGGAGATGTCACCGGAAGGGGATAGCAGTACTAACCCCATAAGCCTCTGACTATCTAACCATAATAGATGCTATCACACTTTTTTTTATTGACTATATTTTTTTATGAGACCGTATCACAACTCAAAAACAATGAAAACAAACTCAATATTAACTATTATACTTGGTAACAATTATTTTTACAATGACTACACAAAACAAAAACTGATACAAGACTCATACTTGACTATGATTGGACTTTCACTTAATCTCTGACTTATACTGGTGGACTCCATCCATAGTGACTGCATCCGTATCCATCCTCCCGAGCTCGTCCTTGAAGAATACCTGCAAGAACAGAAAACTGGGAGTAGGGGTGTTAGATCGTCGTAGGATCTAAATGAGTGGACTATAAACTGAAATTCAGAAATCAAAACGTTAGGTTTTAAAACTAAAGTTTCATAAATCACTTTGTATGGAATCTCTTTTCTAAAAACTTTGTCTGAAATTTCTTTAATAAAATTGATTTATCTGAAAACTGCTTTTGAAATTCTGATTTTTGAAAACTATTTCTAAAATCTAATTTCTGAAAACTATGCTCTGAAAGTCTAAAAACTGTGAGCTGCTCTGTATTTGAAAAACCTTGACGTATGAGGGCGTTACGTATCGCCATCCCCCCATACGCCTAACTGTAGCCAGCAGTGCAAATCCATGACTTTGGGGCGTTACGTATCGCCATCCCCCAAAGCATGCCATTATTGTCTCTGAAACTGGTGGTCTTAGGGCGTTACGTATCGCCGTCCCCCAAGCCAAAAAACTAGATCTGGGGGTGCGGATCTATGCTACCACCCAAGCTCTGAAACTAGGGTCTATGGGTGTTATGTATCACCGTCCCCCTAGCCTTGCTTTAGGATCTGAGGGCGTTGCGTATCGCCGTCCCCTCAGTCCTCAACATGTGCACATGTTCTCTATCCGTCAATTCCATCTCTATATAAGTTACATACTGAGGTGGGTTTCTCCCACATGCCCAAAAAAACATAAAACATGATCTTAAAAAAACCATTTCTTTCTCAAATGAAACTTGAATCATTTCTCAAATATGCTAAATAAAAACATAACTGATAATAAAATGGCTGAAATTCAAAACTTAACAAAATCAGTTTGAGAAAAGAGGTCAACTCACAGTTTTGGAATCTGGCCGGCATTACTCATTTACGGGAGGAATTTTGGTTCCTGCGATAATCTAAAACTGACAATCTTGGTTAGAACAGGGCTGGGGAACATATTCCGAAGTAAACTAAATTCGTCCACCCAAGTACTTATATCATTTCAAATCGTATTATCTTATATCATGATGTACTGTGTAATTACGGACTGATATGAGACCAATAGAGCGGGCTCTAACATGTTGGGGTGGAATTGAAAGGGGATTAACACGTTTGGGAAATTTTATGCCTCGCGTCGTGACGCACAACGCCCAGAATCATATCGCCATTTTCATCTTGCGTCGCAACGCAAAGTCCTTTAGCGTCGCGATGCGACCTGGGTTTCCAGGATTCTGTTTTGCTTCTTCAAGTTCAACTAAAGCTCAAAAAATCAAAATCCACTCCATACCAACACTTCCATATTAAAAACCAATACAGAAAACATCAAATTACAACAACTTCACACATACTAAACTACCATATTATCATCATTAACTACTCATTTAATCACAAACTCATAATTCTTAAATCGAACTTTAAACTTTTCAAACTCAAACACTTAACTCAATAACTCATTTCTTTACTTATAAATCATCAATATACAACCCTCTAACTGGCCATCATCTCTAATTTACCTTTATACTTCCAAAATTAAACAAGTCAAGATTTGGGTCAAGTTTTCTTACCTTCATTTTCTTGGTTTTTTCTTCATACTTCAAGCCTCCATTGATGCTCATATTTTATCCTTTGCTTCTTCTTCTTCTTCTTCTTCTTCTTCTTCTTCTTCTTCTTCTTCTCTTCTTCTTCTTCTTCCTTCTCTCTTTCATTTCTGTCATTCTTCTTCTTATTCTCTTCTCCATTTCTCTCATTCTTCACAACATTTCTCATTTTTCATTTTTGAAAATGGTAAATAGTGACCCTCTTTTATACTTGGGCTTATTTGATATTTAGAAAAATGGAGAAAAGTGTAGAAAGTTTGAGAATTTTCCATTTGACCCCGAAATCACTATTCCTCTAAAGATTGACTTGTATGTTTGACCTATTTCTGGTTAGATTTTGGACAAATATTCAACTCGGAATTTATAGGTATCAATCTCATCTTTCCTACGATATAAAGTTCATAAAAATCGGAGTTCGTATGAAAAATTGATGCCTTAAATACCACAGGCTATCGAAAGGGGAACATAGTACAGTCTCGACCCGGGACTTCGAGGATTTACTGATTGTCCCCAAAGTCATTCCATAAGTATATTTGAATCTCAACATAATTTATTTTATGTGCATTTTTCTTGTATGTAACAGTACCACTATATGTAGTAGTAAAAACTACCGATCGTTACAAATTCTCCCCTCTTTAAATAAGATTCGTCTCAAATCCTTTTTAAACTTGGGATCTCGTAATGGACCCCAGGTTCACGGCCTCAATCCAGACCATCAGCCTAAACTGACTTCATACCCGAAACCATATTGCTTTACCTGTTAGAATTCTTACTTTTCCGAAAACTAACTCACTTTTGCCTCAGACCTTCCGTTATCTTAACTTTTGTTTCCTGTTTGGTACTTTTAACTTTAGATCGAGAGGAAACTCATTGTCCTATTTCCATAACTTCATACTCAAAACTTTACACTGTGGCCATGTCTCAACTCTTATGATGCATCAATGAATCTCATTCCTAGACTTTTCGTTATACTCTACTAACTCCAACGCATTTCCAACTTGAGCTATTTATTCCGAAGGGTACAAGGTTCGTGGTTTCAATCTATACCTAACAGTTTTTGATTGTTTAGACTTCGTATGCCCGTCTACAATAGGATATATATTAAGAGCCTTCTTACTAATAACTTAACGCCCTCTTAACTTATCTTGTATAATTATTGGACTATGTTTTTCTACCTTTACTGACAAATCATTTATCTCCATAAGTATTTGCACTTTCTTGTAACTGGGCTATTTTAGTATGGTTTTGACCATGGAAGGTACATACGTACATGTGTCTATACTAGGCTACTTACCGGTTCCTCTCTATAATTTTTTGTCTCTATTTATCTGTATAACTTAGGACTTTGTAATGCAGGGTCTAACTCCTTATGTACCTTTGTCCTCTATTATTGTCCACTTATTGGGTTTGTACTAAGAAATTTGGCTCTTTTAGTTTTGTTGGGGCTAAACTGTATGCACATTTCTACTTATATTGCACTCTTACTATAAATGGGGACGTTGATGATTCAGTTCCGACTATAATCCATTCTTTTCTTCATCTGTTATTTTCACTACTACTAAAAGTCTGGTTTCGGTGTTCCTCACTGACTTGTTCTCCAAAGTCTAGTGCTGTCAAGGGTCATCACCAAAATATACGTACACAAGTCATACCTTAAGGATTCACTCTATATGCTAGTTGCAACTCTGTAGCAACTTACCTCCTCGATTTCATATAATTTTGCACTTCTACCAAACCACCCATACCCGTGGCTAAAGCGGTCCCAAACCCGTAGTGGTTTGGTCAACTTAGACTAGGGTTGGGTACTTATATGACTCACGTGAACTAACATGTAATGGATCTTTAGTTACATTCTCATACTATGAAACCTTATAATTACACACTTTCTCTTTACTTACTAGGTATTCTTCTACTACCGTCACTCCATCTCAACAACTTTAATTCTAATCTTTTTCCTTTGCACTCTTCATGTCTTCTGCTTGTCTTATGCTATACTAAGAACTCTCATAGTCTATGTCTTTTGTTCCTTACCCAAAGGATATCTTTTCGGTTCTCTATCTATTACTATGTCTAACACCGGTTCCTTCGTATCCTAGTCAATACTTGACTACTACTTTATCTTTGTACCATATCATTCGAACAACTTCTTCCTAACTTTTTGATCTAGCACTGCCTCTTACTTTCATTCTATTTCTTAAACTATGTTTAAAGGTCTTTTGTTGCAATTTTCATCTATTATACTTTCACTTGTTCTTGGGAATGTCCTGAGGCAATCACCGGGATCCACCTCTGCTACTATTGTTTAATGATGGTTGGGAAGGTGAGACCTTGTACTTAGGCCTTACTGGTTATGGTGGCCTAGTTACGCATACTGCTGGACTATAAACTTAAAACTCTCATGTATATATGTCTGGCATCTTTTCTCACACTAGGATACTACTACTAAAATTATCTGATTTGTGTTTTCCAACTTTACTTTTGATTACCTTCGACTATCGAACTCACTGCCTCTCTTGAGAAGTTCTTCTAAGATCGTGCTCTACAGAACTTCCTAATACTGCCTCTGTACTTTTTCTTATCTTATCTCTGTTGTTTAGTCATTCTATAGTCCTTACTTTATCTCTCAGAATGTTTCTACGCTCTCTTGTTATTCCTTCTTAATAAGCTTATCCTGCTGGGTAAGTTTCTTTCTTATCTCAGTTCCTTGAACTTCTTACATCTCTATTCTCCTAACAATTCTCTTTCAACTTGAATATCTAGGACATCTTTTACTAAATCTCCAGTTCAGGTATTACTTCTCATCTAGCCCTTCCTTTCTTATCATATTTTCTTGAATTCATTGCATCTTTATTTCCCTGGAAACTCTCTCATGTTTTCTTTCTTAAGGCATCTTCTTATTAAAACTTGGGTTCGAGTACTATTCTTTACCTAATTTCTCATTCTCATTATCGTGGGTCCCATGACAAGTTATTCACTATAATCCAAAGAATTTTTTCCCTATGATTTCTTGGTATTTCTAAGTCTACACCTTTTTAAAGGCTCCTTAATTTAATGATGACCTCTAGACTAACTCAATTTATTGTGACTTTAAACTATTCTAGCCCATGTAAAATTTTTTCATCTCACGACTTGTCTTATTCTGTCCATTACTCTATTTTTCTGGTTCTTCTCTTTACTGGGCTCTAAGCTAAGGGAGGAATACATACATTCTCTAAGGATTTATGGGTATGCATTTTTGCTTTACACTTAGGCTCTGTGTTAATCTGATCAGTGTTTTCACACTTTCTAGAATTGAGGTTTCTAGAAGGGAGGGTCGTCATTTGTTTTGTAGGGACCAAGTCGACTACTCCATGTCTCAGGTCCCTTACTCGCTATCGATTGCTCTGCGGTCTTTTCTCATCTTGCTGTCTCCAAACTTCATTTCTTATGCATTATACGTACATAATCCTCTTAACACTCATGTTTCGTTCTTACTGTCTCCATATCTTATCCCTTGGCTCTACACCATGCCACTGAGGTTAGTGATGGTTCGCTCTTCTAACCGCTTCCTAGATCTTTGTCCTCTGTTCTTACTGTAAGTTTCAGCTATAGAACTCTATTTTAAAATCCATACTGCTATTATATCACTTGTAAATTACCTCTTTTGGAATCTTCCATTTTGAATCTTTTCTAAACTTTATCTATATACGTAGATTGAGAAAGTCCTAACAACCTCTTAGATCTATTACGGTAGATCTTAATGCCGGGGATGTAGGCTGCTTCTCCTAAATCTTTCATGGAGAAATTCTGAGATAACCATTGTTTGGTGGCTTGCATCATGGGAATGTCATTCCCGATGATTAATATGTCATCGACATATAATACAAGAAATACAAAAGCACTCCCACTACTTTTCCTGTAAACACAAGGCTCATCTACATTTTTTATGAAGTCAAACTCTTTGATTGTCTCATCAAATCATATATTCCAACTTCTGGAGGCTTGCTTGAGTCCATAAATGGATCGTTTAAGCTTGCATACTTTATTATGATCATCCTTAGATGAAACTCCCTCAGGTTGTGGCATATAGACTTCCTCTACGAGGTTCCCATTAAGGAAAGCTGTTTTGACATCCATCTGCCAAATCTCAAAATCAAAGTGTGTAGCTAGTGCCAGTAAAATTCGAATGGACTTTATCATTGCAACAGGCGAGAGGTTTCGTCATAGTCAATTCCTTGGATTTGTCTATAACCTTTCGCCACCAACATAGCCTTATAGGTTTGGATGTTGCCTTCTGCATCAGTTTTACGCTTGTAAATCCACTTGCAGCCTATGGGTTTTATCCCTTCAGGTGCATCCACCAAGTCCCAGACTTGATTCTGATACATAGAGTCTATATCAGATTTCATGGCCTCAAGCCACTTGACTGAATCAATGTCACATATTTCTTCTTCATAAATTGTGGGATCGTCATTATCAATGACCTGATCAAGTTCCTCATCAATATGGAAACCATATCTTTCAGGCTCATATCTTTCCCTACCAGACCTCTGAGTTCATAAACTTGTGGTTGTTTTGACGCTGCCCTTTTGAGGGGCCTGGGGTTTAGTTCTATGTTAGTATGTTCTTCTCGAACCTCATCAAGGTCAAGTCTACTCCCACTATATTTCTTGAGAAGGAATTCATTATGTAGAAATTTAGCATTTCGTGAGATAAATGTTCTTTGTTCATTTGGGACGTCGAACACGTATGCTCTTGAGTTCAAGGCATATCCAACAAACTTACATTTAACTGCCCTATCATCCAATTTGTTAGTTTGTGTGAGCTTAATATACGTCACATCCCCAAACTCTTATATAACTAAGACTAGGATGTTCCCAGACCATAACTCATATGGTTTTGACTAACAGTCTTGGAAGGAACTTGGTTTAGTAGTATTGCAGTTTCTAAAGCAAGACCCCAAAATGAAAGAGGTGGATCCATACCTGGCATCATTGATCGGACCATATCTAATAAAGTATGATTTCTCATTTCAGAGACCCTATTACGCTGTAGAGTTCCCGGAGGAGTCCACTCGAAAACAATGCCATTTTCTCTCAAGTAATCTTGAAATACGTCGCTTAAATATTAACCACCTCGGTCAGACCTTAGTGACTTAATACTTTTATTAAGTAAAAAAACTCATAAGTTCCATAAGGTTCATATTTTAAGGGTCTGGAATACCCATCCCTATGTAGCTTAGTTAATCTTGTTTCATTGATATGACCTAAAGGACTGTGCCATAGAAGTGATTCATTGAGATTATTCGAGTTAACGTTGTATATATTAGATGTTGAACATTCTTTATTAGTTTGTAAAACATAGATACCATTATTCAAAATACCATCTCCATATTTTATTTCATTGAAATAAATAGAACATTCATTACAACTTATTAGGCATGAAAAGCCTTTATTACATAAAGAATCAATTGAAATGATGTTCTTTACTAGGGATGGTACATAAAGACAATCTTCTAAGTCTAAAACTAAACCACTCGTCAAAACTAATGAATAAGTCCTCATGCACAATGCAGCGAGATTTGCTCCATTACCCATGCGTAAGTCAACCTCCCCCTGACGGAGTCTCCTACTGTTTCTCAGGCCCTGCACATTGTTACACAAGTGAGTGTTGGACAATTATGACCCATAGCGTCACTATTTGTACAGATCATGGTGTTGTTGTACAAATTAACTATGTGACAAAGGAGATTGCTCTCTTATCATTTGTGATTAGATCACCTTAGATGTATAAATGATGAGAGGTCCCTATGATTTGTTCCTGGACGGAGAATGATATTAGACAGTATCAGTCCACATAGGATAAATCATTAAATATCCATAGTCAGAGTATTATCGAGATTGGATATCGATAAATACGTAAAAGACTAGTATTGCACTTGTGCGCGTTATGAGGGCATAACGGGCATAGTTCTCATATATTTAAGTATTGGATACTTATGCAAGTGTAGTAGGAGGTTGTGTTTCACCGATGGTACGGGAAACAGCTTCGCTCTGGATAGACCCCCTCGGAATCCCATTGGTAGTATGCTGCGTGTCTATGGGAGTCCGACATCAGGGTTGGTGTATTTGGTCTTAACCTGAGACTTGCACCGCTAATACTTACGACAATCAATATACTTTGGTTGAGGTCGTCCAGGGCTTTAACCGGTTCTGTGTACGCCAATACTGGGTATATTGAGAATCGTAGAGTATTGGGTGTGATGTCAAGACGGAAGTATCACTCCAGTCATAGTGGAGATGATGTCACGTAGGATACGGTATTAGTGCTCTTAAGTGCTGCGCGACCATTGGGATATTATGACTAGGTCATGTATATCCGATTATAGAGACTAGTTACCAGACATCCGACATGTGCTTCGTACGGAGCAGACACAACTCCAGCCCCAGGCCTAGCACGTGACCATCCGATACTAGATCGATATGCACTATACGATGTATACTACGCCTGATACAGATCCTTCATTCCTGTAAGGATATTTCCGGAGAATTGGGTAGGCATGGTGCTTTGCTAGAAGCCAACCTTGTCTTGTGAATCGGTAAAACGTAGTACTTGGTACTTACGTGTTCGGATAGTCCGACAACCGTATTTACTGCCAACATATCCGGGGATCTCATGGGTCGCTTCCCAATGATTCACCGATGATGTATGACTCGCACTTTAATTAATCTGGGATTAATTCGATGAGAGAGAAAATTAATCTGGGATAATTATGGAGATATTTTATCTAGGATAAAATATCATCTAAAGAGAGAGAACACGATTAATTTGGAATTAATCGGTAAAATGAATTTAATAGTTAAATTTGATTTTTCTATTTAATTTATTCGAATGGGCTAAAATTAATATATCGGATATATTAATATGAATTGGATTTCATTACGAAATTAAAGTCGGACTTTAATGCGAACGAACGAATTAATTTAGAATTAATTCGTAAACGACGTCGTAATATATTTGCGTGGCATCGATATTTAATTAAATTAGATTTAATTATTTAACGACGGAAGTTCGTTTAATCGGATTAAACGGAACCGAGCAGCGGCAAATGTTCGTAGAGATATTTGAATTTGAATTCAAATATGTGGGGCCCATGTGTGGTAGGTGTACCTACCACCCAACTACCTTGTTTTACTTTTGGAAAACCATTTACCCACACCTACCAAGTTTAGGCTAAAAGTGAAATGATTTTACCTAAAGTATAAAAATAAAATATCTCTCTACACTTTGGTAACTATCATTATTCATTAGATGAATATTTAGTAAAACCTAGAAAACTCTCTCTCTCTCCATCATCTCTCCTTCTCTCTTTTCTCTCCAAAGCTCACACCCAAGGGGCTGTGAACACTGTCAAAAATGTGACAGTACAAGAGAGAGAGGAAGAAGCTTGATTTTGCGGCAAGATCCAAGTGCTAGTACACTTCTAAGAGGCATACGAAGGTGTTAGGGAAACTTACCCATGAGCCGGGAATCGTTAGACGAAGCTTGGAGCTTCAAATCTCGGCTTAAAATCTGATTTTTTAAGGCAGTGGACTGCACTGCAGTGGTGCCTTTGGAGGGCAGAATTTCAGTTTTGTTCTTCATCAAATCGTCTCAACCGATCGATGTGAGTATTCCACTACCTCCTTTGATGTATTCACACTTGTTTATCATGCTTTTTATGATCTTGGGACCTAAATAGAAACCAACAATGGCATCAAGAGCCTAGGTTCAAGCATGAAACTTTTAGGGTTAAAATTGGGTAAACTTGATTTGAGCATGTTTTGGTTAAATTGAGTGATTGAATATGCTTAATATATGTTTAATTGAAGTTTGATTGGATCAATTTCTTAAAATTAGTTTGGAACAATTTTTCCCCAAATATTTCCCCTTGGCCGAATGTAATAAGAAATTTTATAATCTTGGATTTTTTGATTTTGATTCATTGGATGAGTTAGAATCATGTAGGATGATGTTAATTTAAGATTTGATTGGATTGAATTTTGAATTGAACAAAGTCCCTAATTTCCTTATGTTGGCCGAATGGATGAGCCCTAATATAGTCTTGGAATTTTGATTTTTGATAATTGGATGTGTTGGAAATCATTCGGGATGATGATTTAATGTTAATTTGGATTGATTGGATTGAATTCGATTTGGACAAAAATGCATCCCTTGGCCGAGACTTTGAGCATGGTGAATGGGTTTTGATTTTTCATTAATGTGTTGGACATGTGATGATGATGTTGAACATGATTAATTGGACTAATTTGATGTTTTGGAAGTATTGATTTAGATGATTAATCATGATATACACTTTAGGTTAATTAAATGTGAAATGGGATTTTATGAATTTAATTAATTAGGCTTAAAATTGGATTTGGGCTTTTAAAGTTGTTATTGGGAATATTGGGCTTTGTTGTACAAAGTTGGGTTTAGGCAAATTGGATTGGATCCAATTGGGCCCAAAACCACTTCCATAAAGCCCAAATGCAACTTAATGAACCTTAAAGTTTAATTGGGCCTAATGGGCCGAAATTGATTTCTGGGCTTATGGGGTTACTCCTTGATTGGGCTTTGGTTGCCAAAGCCCATGCCTTAAAGAAATTAATTGAAAGCCCATTGGACTTGAATTAAATTGACGATTGGACGTTAATCAGGCTTTGAGACCAGTAACGATTAAATTTGGAATTTAAGTCGTAAAAGGTTTATTAATAAAGTGTAATATTTAATTTGGAATTAAAATAGTGAATTAGTATTAAATACATATTAAATTGGATTTAATGTTGTAGTTTAATTTAATTCGAGAATGCGTACTTTGAGTACTTATTCGCAAAAACGAGTTTGACTCGCGAAAAATCAAATCGTTGTTTGAACATTGGATGATCACTAATTATCAGATTAATTAATTTGATTAGATTGATTGATAACATGCTTGTGTGAATACATGGTTGTGATGAATGAATAATGTATATCGGATGGATAATAGTCGGGTGGGGGCAATTTTAGAAATTTTTGTAATAAATTCGATTTATTAAATTAGACCTGCGTGTCCAGCCTTATCACCTTTATTCTCTTTGTATTCTCTTCTCACCTATTCCCTCAATGTAAATGAGGTTTCTTTATTAGTGTAGTGTAACAGGTAGAAATAATACAAGTGCTAGTTTGAGAGATAAAGGGAGAGATTTGATCTAGGATCAATGTGTTAAGTATCCATCAGCATATCATTATTATTTATTTTTATGCGCTTTATTATGTGTTTAGAATGCATGTTTAAGGGTGTATGATGATGAGACCTAAATAAAGATAATAAATTGGTAGCCAATTTGCCACGCGAAAAACCCTCATCAAATATCATGCGTTTTTCCTTCCATTGAGTGATTCTTACTCAAGATCCGAGACTGGCATTGGGTTGTTGGCCAAAGTCAAGCCCTTTGTCCGTCGAAGATGTGTTTGAATCACGAGAGTTTTGTTCTATATTGGTGTCTTGTCCAAGTTGTGGTTTGTTGGCCAAAGTCAAGACCACTTCTTGTCCATCGACATTGATTACGAAGCTTTCCATGGTCATGGGTCGTGCTTGACTGGGATCACTAGGTTTGTTGTGCCAAAGCCAAGGCTTAGTTGATTCAGAGGAAAAAGGTTAGGTAATACATTGGATGTATTGGCATATATGAGATATATGTTTCGGACTTGGATGTCTCCCTACCGGATCTAGGAATTGGATGAGATCCAATTGATCTTAGAGATCTACCTAGTTAATTATCATACAATTGTTGGCCAAAGTCAAGATTGTGTGATATTTAACGGGATCCTAGCCCACTAGGAAACACGGTTTCCCGAGTACTCAACAGAGGGTTAGAGGCTCGCCGAAAAATAGTTGGAGGCAAGAATTGAATTTGCAATATTCATTTTATTACTTGTCATACGCGCCTCTAACAAATATCATTCGTTAATATAAATTAAATGTTAGTTGGACTAATATTTAAATTGTTGTTTTAATAAAAGCAGTTGGACTGTATTATATTTGATTATATAATGGATTATAGTAATCAATATATTTTAATTAATTGATTTCAATTTAAAGTTGAGTTGATATTTATAATGGAGATTATAATCAATGTAATTGAGGTTAATTAAATTTAAATTATATTTGATTGTATAGTTGGACTATGATATCATTATAATAAATAGTACCACAAATCATTGATTAAATAGTTGGACTATTAGAATCAAGATTAAAATGAAAGATTAACATTTAAAACATAATCCTGGGAAAATGTGTTTAAATGGTTTAATTTTCAAATCGGGAATATTTTCATGATGGTCCTGGAAATAAATAATAAGTTACTTTATTTGATAAAATAACTTATTATGCCTAAGTCAAGAATTAAGCAAATAGTAGAGCATAATCTTTGGAAGATTTATGTGATGATAACTTAAGTGTTTAATTCTATTCTCGAGGAGATAAAGTCAAACTTTGCAATTAGGTAAGTGGCGCAAGGCGCACAATACTCCCATATTAAAAACTCAGAGGCTTGGCCAAAGGCTTCTGAAATATTGGAAAGGGCAAAGGCAAAATCATTATGATCTTCTGGGAAGAAGATAATGACATATCCTAAAGTGGCTGCCGTTTGGATATGGCAGACATGGAGGAATTAAAGAAAGGGCAAGGCTCTGACTTTAAGAATGTTTGTCAACATTATGTCTATTACTAGTATTAAAATTGGATTTTAAAATACTTAGTGTAGTACATAAATTATATGGATTGATGTTCAGAATCTGCTGTGAGCAAGATACTGACTTCAAGCTGAGATTAATCTGTGAATCGGAAACGGGACAAAAGTCACTGTTTCGACCGTAGAATCATAAGCTTAGGAACTACCTTTTTGGGTATGTACTTAAATTAGGAACTGTTATAATGTAACTAGTTTGACTAGAAACATTATCTTTATATCAGTGTTTAATCCGTTGCGGATAGACCTTTATATTCTAGAACACTAAAGTGCTTCATTATAGAAAGAATGATATTAAGATAAACACATTAGATGTGAGTAACAGAATTTATATTTTGAATATAAAATAATATCTCAATATAAAACATGACAAATAAATAGCTCAAACTGATTTGATCAATTAAGAAACTAATTGTGGCATTGTGTCTGGGACACAATCAAACAGACTCGTATATCCACACTTTCGAAGAGTGGGTACTAGGACTAATTTGATTATATTCAAATAAAGTCTACGAATCTAGTTTATTGGGCAAAGTGCCTAAAATACTATTTACTTGGTAAAAGTGCTAGTGCCATCGATCTATTAGCCCTATTCATAGAGAAGTAAGTGGGCCCATATCTAGCAATGCTAGATGTGAATATGAATATTTCGTGACCTTAACGGATGTGGCATCACGTTATGGTTATGTGTTTCTTTTTAAGAACACAAATCGATAACTTTTAGAGTTTCGACAGGAAGTGAACAAACTGTTAGTTTTAATCTAGGTCCCAAGATCAAACAAGACATGAAAACATGCGTGAATACACCAACGGAGATAGCGGAATACTCACATCGATCGGTTGAATCGATTTGAAGACGATTGAAGCCAAAATGCTCACTGTTTTGGCGCATGAACTGCAGCAGTCCACTGTCCACGTTTTCAGATTTTGAGCTGAGAAAACGGAGCTCCAAGCCTCGTCCGACGGATCCCGGCTCATGGGTGAACCTCCCTACCACCTTCGCAAGACTCGTAAGTGTGCTAGCACTTGATTTTTGCCACAAAAACCCACTCTTGCCTCCTCCCTATAGCTCACGGCATTTCTGGTTCAAAACCAGTGAACACTTTTCTGTTTTTGGCGTGAGAGAAGAGAAAGAAATGTGAGAGATGAAGTTGTGTTAAGTTATTACAAAAGTTGTCAATCATTTTGTTTATATATTTTCCAAAAATATTAAATGATTTACCAATTAATTTAACTTTCAAAAGTTAAACAAATTGAATGTAATAAGCTTGAGTGTTCCACACTCCAATGTCAAAAGTCCATCAAGTCACATCTCTTTATAAAGTGACATGTTGTGTGTCTTTCACTCAATCATCAATCAAATCAATCACTCAAAGTGACTTTTGATTTGACGCTTGATTGACGATTGATTTACGCTTGATGTGACTTGCATCTCCGCACTCGAATTCGAAATACGAATGCGCTCGCAATCACACTCGGGCTCGGGTTCGCTAATTCCAAATTAACGATTTTCCGTCGCGTCGTAATTAAATGATTACACCTAGCGAATTCACCATTCACGTCGCTAACGAATTAATTCTAAATTAATTCGTTCGCCCGAATTAAAATCTAATTTTAATTCCGCGTCGAAATCTAATTTCATTTAATATATCGAATATATTAATTTACCGATTAATTCCAAATTAATCGTTATCTCTCTCTAGACGATATTTTATCCTAGATAAAATATCTCCGTAATTAATCCTAGATTAATTTTCTCTCTCTTCTATATAATCCCAGATTATTCAAGAGTGCGAGTTGTGCGTCATCGGTGGATTATCGGGAAGCGACCCATGAGATCCCCGGATTAGCTGGTAGTAAATACGGTCGTCGGAGTATCCGAATCACGTACGTACCAAGTACTACGTTCTACCGATTTACGAGACAAGGTCGACTCCTAGCAAAGCACCAAGTCTTCCCAATTCTCCGGACATATCCATTTAAGAATATTAAGATCTGTATCAAGCGTAGTATACTAATGTATTGTACATATCGGTCCAGTATCGAATAGTCACGTGCTAGGCCTGGGGCTGGATAAGTGTCTGCCCCGTACGAAGCACATGTCGGATGTCTGGTAACTAGTCTCTATAATCGGATACATGACCTTGTCATAATATCTCGATGGCCGCGCAGCACTTAAGAGCACTAATACCGTATCCTGCGTGACATCATCTCCACTATGACTGGAGTGATACTTCCGTCTTGACATCACATCCAATACACTACGACTCTCTGATAAACCCAGAAGTGGTGTACGCAGAACGTTAGAACCGTTAAAGCCTGTACCACCAAAACCAAAGTCTATCGATTATCGTAAGTATTAGCGATGTAAGTCTCAGGTTAAGACTATACACACCTACCTTGATTTCGGCCTCCCATAGACACATAGTCATAATACCAATGGGATTCCGAAGGGTCTATCCAGAGCGAAGCTGTTTCCCGTACCATCGGTGAAACACGACCTCCTATCGCACTTGCATAAGTATCCAATACTTATATATATGAGAACTAAGCCGTTGTGCCCTCACAACGTGCACAAGTGCAATACTAGCCTATTCCACATTATCGATGTCCTGTCTCGATAATACTCCGGCTAGGGATATTTAATGATTAATCCTTCGTGGACTGATATTGTCTCATATCATCTTAATCCAGGAACTAATCATATGGACCTCTCTTCATCTATATATTTATGGTGATTTAATCACAAATGATGAGAGTGCAATTTCCTTGTCACATAGTCAATTTGCTACAACAACACAATGATCTGCGCAAATAGTGACGCTATGGGTCATTTTGTCCAACAATCTCCCACTTGGCACATAGCTAGTCACTCAAGTGTCCTACAACCGAACTATGTACGGTTCGCTCAAATTGCTGAGGAAAGATTTTCGTCAGCGGATTTGCTTGATAATCGTTTGACGCGATTTACACGATCATCACATCACCACGATGTATGATCCGAACGAATCAGATGATATAGAAGTATATATTTGGATCTTCGATGAGACCTTTAATTCCTTAGCATGTGCTGACGCCTAGCTCAGCTGCTAACAGAACTATATCTAATCTAATTAGATTTATTTTCGATCCAAATGGCTTCTATTGCTGCCTCAGCTGCAGCAATAATCCGCATTTGTTGTTTATTCGGCAACATTTATCTTGCTAGGAAGATTTCCAGCTCACTGTCCCGTTATTCAAACTTTATAGTACCGTAGTATTTAATTGTTTGGAAACTTGCAGCAGTGATCCCAGTCACTTCAAGTCTCCTTCTCCATAGTTTAAGACAACATCTTTAGTTCTCTAAGATACTAACAGATGTTCTTAACTTCAATCCAGTGACTATCACTTGGATTGACTTGATCGTGACTCCATATGCTCGAAGCGTATGAGACACCAATACAAGTACATTTTAAATGTACAATTTCCCAGAGAGTGTTAACAACTCCAAATCTATCCCAGTAGATCTTTATTCCTTGAATAAAGGTTGTTACTCCCCAGAATTCTACGGAGAATTTCTATTGAAAGAATATCTATGAAAGCCAAGCTTTCACCAATTGCTATATGGGAATTTCACTGTCAGTGCGCTCTCCCACTAACCTCCTTATATACACAAGAATTATTTCGTTTTTGAGTCAAATCATAAATTATTATGATTATTTCAAAACGAAAGTTCCAAGAACCTTATGCTTGCTTTAATCCAAACATGGATCGAATAACCCGCAAACCTCGTTTGTCGGTTATACAAAATCGTCAGGATGTTGTAAACATCCTCCAAAAGGTTTCCTTTTCAGGAAAGCGATTTTGATCTGCATCTGACACATTTCATAAATGAAATATGCAGTTATCAACAAGCATCTTCAAAATGGATTTACCATGGCAACAGGTAAAAGGTTGAACCGTTATTAACACAATGTTGATAACGATACCTTTCCGTCAAAAGCCCGGCTTTGTACGTTGGTATGTTGCCTTCCATGTATGTCTTCCTTGAAGACGTTTAAAGTACCAAGAGGCACAATGCCTTGTGGTACAACAACTAGTATCCAAAATAGTTGTTATACATGGAATCCATTTCGGACTCATGGCACTTTGCCATAACAGGGAGTTGATACCTCGTATCATTTCCTCAAAACGTAGTCGGTGGATATACCTTCATAAGATTGACATCTTTATGAGGTTAGATCAGAAACACATACCCTAGGATGTTTTCTGACTCTATCCGATCTACGAAGTTCTTGTGTATTTGAAGATTAATGGTATAGATTCATCATAGATGAACTATTTGTGTTCCATTAAGGACTTCGTGCCTTGAACAGTATTACTCCGATTTTCATCGAGTATCACTATCCTCCCACTGACCACTGCATATCGGTATTCCTCTCAGGAAAACCGCATGGTGAGCAACAATCACATTGTTCTCTTGTGAGATTTATAAGTACTATACTTAAGGTTTCCCTTAGGATAACCTATATTGGCACTTATCCAATTTGGGTCTTTTAGTTTGGTATCATCCAAACGTTATGCCTGGCATACCCAAATTACTAGAAATGAGAAACCCCATTTCTTTCCTATTCATATCCTATATGACATCTGTCAAACAGATTTATATGGAACCTTATTCTAAATAAGTTTTGCACTGTTAATACATATCCTATTGAAGGAAACAGTAGCTCAGAGCGACTCGTGATAAACCTATCATGTCCAACAAAATTCGGTTTTTAGTTCGGACACACCGTCTAACTGACGTGTCTGGGAGGAGTTTCATTTGAAAGAATACCGTACTCTTTCATGTACGTATGAAACTTACTGCTTAAGTATTTTCCATTACGGTCTTACCGTGGCGGAATAATACTATAGCCGATCTGTTTATTTACTTCGTGTCGAAACTTTAAAGTTTCCGATTTGTGTTCTTCAAAAGAAACACATAACCATAACGTGATGCCACATCCGTTAATGTCACGAAATATTCATGTTCACATCTAGTCTAGCTAGATATGGGCCCATTAACTTCACCATGAATAGGGCTAACAGATCGGTGGCCCTTATACTATTACCAAGTAAATAGTATTTTAGGTACTTTACCTAATAAACTGGGTTCGCAGACCTTATTTGAAAAGTCAAATTAGTCTTAGTACCCACTCTTCAAAAGTGTGGATATACGAGTCTCGTTTAATTGTGTCCTAGACAACAATGCCACAAATAAGTCTCTATTGATCAAATCAATTTGAGCTATTTATTTGTCATTTTTATATGTTTGAGATTTTATTATATTCAAAATATAAATTCTGTTATTCACATCTAATGTATTTATCTCAGTATCATCTTTATATAATAAAACATTTAGTGTTCTATAATATAAAGGTTTTATCCGCAACGGATTAAACACTGATATAGAGATAATGTCTCTAGTCAAACTAGTTACATTATAACAGTTCCTAATTTAAGTACATACCCGAAGGGTAGTTCCTAAACTTAGGTATCTATGGTCGAAACAGCGACTTTCGTCCCGTTTCCGATTCGCAGAGAAATCTCGGCTTGAAGTCAGTATCCAGCTCATAGCGGATTCTGAACATCAATACATATATTTTATGTACCACACTAAGTATTTAAAATCTAATTTCAATACCAGTAGTGAACATAATTTTGACAAATATTTTTAAAGTTAGAGCCTCGCCCTTTCTTTAATTCCTTCGTGTCTTCCATATCCAAATGGTAGTCACTTTGGGATATGCCAATTATCTTTTCAATATTTCACAAACCTTTAGCCAAGCCTTGGGTTTTGGAATATCGAAATGATGTGCACCTTGTACAACTCGCCCAATTGCAAACTTTGACTTTTCACCTCTAGAATAGTCAAATCAATTCTCTAAGAATTATTAATTGCAATTTAATACTTTTAAATCTAAAGATAGATTTATGATAAGTATATTAAATAAGCACTAAAGTCATCATCACATAAATCTTCCAAAGATTTTATGCTCCACTTACTTGCTTAATTATGGGCCTAGATATAACAAGTTATTTTATCCAATAAAGTAACCTATTATTTATTCCCAATGAAAATTAAATCATTTAAAACATTTAATCCAAGGATTATATATTTTAAATATTCAACTTTTCAATTCTTATTGATTTCAATAGTCCAACTATTTAATCAATTTTAATAAGGTACTATTTATTATAATGATTACAATAATCCAATTATTTAATCAACTATAATTTTAATATTGATTACTATAATCTATTATAAAATCAACTATCATTTTAATTCAATTATATTGATTACTATAATCCAATTATAAAATCAACTATATATTGAATGAGTTTGTATATAGTCCAACTATATATATTTTTAAAACAACATAAAATATTAGTCCAACTAATACTTTTGATTAATATGACGAATAAAATATAGATGAGCGCGTTTAGCGAGTATTCGAACGAATGTTGCAAATTCAATACTTGCCTCCCACTATTTTTCGTCGAGCCTCTAACCCTCTGTGGAGTACTCGGGAAACCGTGTTTCCTAGTGGGCTAGGATCCCGTTAAAATCACACAATCTTGACTTTGGCCAACAAATTGTATGATAATTAACTAGGTAGATCTCGAAGATCAATTGGATCTCATCTAACTCCTAGATCCAGTAGGTGGACATCCAAGTCCCAAACATATATCTTATATATGCCTATACATCAAATGCATACCCTAACCTTTTTCCTCTGAATCAAGTAGGCCTTGGCTTTGGCACAACAAACCTAGTGATCCCAGTCAAGCGCGGACCCATTGACATGGAAGTTTCGTAATCAATGTCAATGGACAAGAAGGGTCTTGACTTTGGCCAACAAACCACAACTTGGACACGACACCGATATAGAACAAAGCCTCGTTATTAAAACAATCTTTGACAGACAAGGGCTTGACTTTGGCCAACAACCCCTGCCAATCTCGGATCTTGAGTAAGAATCACTCAATGGAAGGAAAATAAACGCTTGATATTTAACGAGGTTTTTTTCGCGTGCAAATTGGCTACCAATTTAATTATCTTTGTTAAGGTCTCATCATCATACACCCTTAAACATGCATTCTAAACACATAATAAAGCGAGTATGAAATAAATAATAATGATATGCGGATGGATACTTAACACATTGATCCTAGATCAAATCTCTCCCTTTCTCACTCAAGCTAGCACTTGTTACTACTTCTACCCGTTACACTATACTTCTAAAGAAACCTCATATACATAGAGGGGAATAGGTGAGAAGAGAATACAAAGAGAATGAAGGTGATAGGCTGGACACGCAGGTCCAATTTAATAAATCGAATTTATTACAACAATTTCTAAAATTGCCCCACCCGACTAATATCCATCCGATATACATTATTCATACAACACAACCACGTATTCACACATAAGCATGCTATCAATCAATCTAATCAAATTAATTAATCTGATAATTTAGTGATCATCCAATGTTCAAACAACGATTTGATTTTGTTCGAGTCAAACTCGTTTTTGCGAATAAGTACTTAAAGTACGAATTCATGAATTAAATTAAACTACATCATTAAATCTAATTAAACATGTATTTAATACTAATTCACTATTCAATTCTAAATTAAATATTACACTTTTATTTAATAAACTTTTACGATTTAAATTCCAAATTTAATCGTAACGCGTCTCAAAGACCGATTAACGTCCAACTTCAATTCACTTAAAGTCCAATGGGCTTTTAATTGATTTCTTAAGGCGTGGACTTTTGGTCAACTCGGGTCAAACCAATAACCAAAGTCCAATTCGGGATTTACCCCATAAGCCCATAAATCAATCTTGGCCCATTAGGCCCAATTGAACTTTAAAGGTTTATTAAGTCGCATTTGGGCTTTATGGTTAAGGTTTTGGGCCCAATTGGATCCAATCCATTTGGCCTAAACCCAACTTGATAAAATCAAGCCCAATAGGCCCAAATACAACATTAAAGTCCAATTTCCAAAATTAGGCCCAATTAATTAAATATACAAAATCCAATTTCATATTCAATTAAATTACCAAAGTGTATTATATGATTAATCAACTAAATCAACATTTCCAAAACATCAAATTAGTCCAATTAATCATACTCAATTCAATATCATATGTCCAACACACAAATTGAAAAATCAAACCCATTTACATGCTTCAAAGCTCTCGGCCAAGGAGGGATTTTGTGTCCGATTTGGTTTCGATCCAATCGAACCCACAATCGATATTAAATCACCATCCAATTTGATTTCATACACATCCAATGTCATAAAATCAAAATTACCAAGACATTAAAGGGCATACACATTCGGCCAACATAAGGATTTTGGGGTTTTTGTCCAATTCGAAATCCAATCCAATTCTATTCAAATTAACATCAACCTAAATGATTTCAACTCATCAAATGAATCAAAAATCAAAAATTTCCAAGAACCCAAAATCAATACACATTCGGCCAACACAAGCAATTTGGGGATTTTGTTCAATTCAAAATTCAATCTAATTGACTTCAAATTAACATCATCCAACATCATTACAACCCATCCAATGAATCAAAATGAAAAAATTCCAAATTTCCAAACATGCTTGAAGATTCGGCCAACATGAATAAATTGGGGAAAATTATTCCAAATTAATTTTCTTGAAATTGATCCAATCCAACTTCAATTAAAGATCATTTAAACATGCTCAATTAATCAATTTAACCAAATCATGCTCAAAATCAAAATACCCAATATTACATTCACATTCGGCCAAGGTCATCAATTTGGGGAAAATAATTCCAAATCATTTTTTTAACAAATTGGTCCAACCAAAATGAAATTAAACATGTTATAAGCATACTTAAACAATCAATTTATTCAAATCATGCTCAACAAACATTTACCCAAATTTTAAGCCATAAACTTTCATGCTTGAAACTATAGCTCTTGATGCCATTGTTAGTTTTAATCTAGGTCCCAAGATCAAAAAAGACATGAAAACATGCGTGAATACACCAACGGAGATAGCGGAATACTCACATCGATCGGTTGAGTCGATTTGAAGACGATTGAAGCCAAAATGCTCACTATTTTGGCGCATGAACTGCAGCAGTCCACTGTCCACGTTTTCAGATTTTGAGCTGAGAAAACGGAGCTCCAAGCCTCGTCCGACGGATCCCGGCTCATGGGTGAACCTCCCTACCACCTTCGCAAGACTCGTAAGTGTGCTAGCACTTGAATTTTTGCCACAAAAACCCACTCTTGCCTCCCTATAGCTCACGGCATTTCTGGTTCAAAACCAGTGAACACTTTTCTGTTTTTGGCGTGAGAGAAGAGAAAGAAATGTGAGAGATGAAGTTGTGTTAAGTTATTACAAAAGTTGTAAATCATTTTGTTTATATATTTTCCAAAAAAATTAAATGATTTACCAATTAATTTAACTTTCAAAAAGTTAAACAAATTGAATGTAATAAGCTTGAGTGTTCCACACTCCAATGTCAAAAGTCCATCAAGTCACATCTACTTTAATAAAGTGACATGTTGAGTGTCTTTCACTCAATCCATCAATCAAATCAATCACTCAAAGTGACTTTTGATTTGACGCTTGATGTGATGATTGATTTGACGCTTGATGTGACTTGCATCTCCGCACTCATATTCGAAATACGAATGCGCTCGCAATCACACTCGGGCTCGGGTTCGCTAATTCCAAATTAACAATTTTCCATCGCGTCGTAATTAAATGATTACGCCTAGCGAATTCACCAATCACGTCGCTAACGAATTAATTCTAAATTAATTCGTTCGCCTGAATTAAAATCTAATTTTAATTCCGCGTCGAAATCTAATTTCATTTAATATATCGAATATATTAATTTACCGATTAATTCCAAATTAATCGTTATCTCTCTCTAGACGATATTTTATCCTAGATAAAATATCTCCGTAATTAATCCTAGATTAATTTTCTCTCTCTTCTATATAATCCCAGATTATTCAAGAGTGCGAGTTGTGCATCATCGGTGGATTATCGGGAAGCGACCCATGAGATCCCCGGATTAGCTGGTAGTAAATACGGTCGTCGGAGTATCCGAATCACGTACGTACCAAGTACTACTTTCTACCGATTTACGAGACAAGGTCGACTCCTGGCAAAGCACCACGTCTTCCCAATTCTCCGGACATATCCATTTAAGAATATTAAGATCTGTATCAAGCGTAGTATACTAATGTATTGTGCATATCGGTCCAGTATCGGATAGTCACGTGCTAGGCCTGGGGCTGGATAAGTGTCTGCCCCGTACGAAGCACATGTCGGATGTCTGGTAACTAGTCTCTATAATCGGATATACATGACCTTGTCATAATATCTCGATGGCCGCGCAGCACTTAAGAGCACTAATACCGTATCCTGCGTGACATCATCTCCACTATGACTGGAGTGATACTTCCGTCTTGACATCACATCCAATACACTACGACTCTCTGATAAACCCAGAAGTGGTGTACGCAGAACCGGTTAAAGCCTGTACCACCAAAACCAAAGTCTATCGATTATCGTAGGTATTAGCGATGTAAGTCTCAGGTTAAGACTATACACACCTACCTTGATTTCGGCCTCCCATAGACACATAGTCATAATACCAATGGGATTCCGAAGGGTCTATCCAGAGCGAAGCTGTTTCCCGTACCATCGGTGAAACACGACCTCCTATCGCACTTGCATAAGTATCCAATACTTATATATATGAGAACTATGCCGTTGTGCCCTCACAACGTGCACAAGTGCAATACTAGCCTATTCCGCATTATCGATGTCCTGTCTCGATAATACTCCGGCTAGGGATATTTAATGATTAATCCTTCGTGGACTGATACTGTCTCATATCATCTTAATCCAGGAACTAATCATATGGACCTCTCTTCATCTATATATTTATGGTGATTTAATCACAAATGATGAGAGTGCAATTTCCTTGTCACATAGTCAATTTGCTACAACAACATAATGATCTGCGCAAATAGTGACGCTATGGGTCATTTTGTCCAACACAAACAGATCGTCTAAAGTATTAAACCATCGCGGTAAGACCGTAATGAAAATACTTAAGCTGTAAGTTTCAAACATACATGAAAGAGTATAGTATTCTTTCAATGGGGACTCCTCCCGAGACACGTCAGTTTGACTGTGTGTCCGTACGGAGTAACCGAATTTTGTTGGACATGATAAGGTTAATCATGAGTCGCTCTGAGCTACCATTTCCTTCAACGGATATGCATTAACAGTGCAAGAACTTATTTTGAATAAGGTTCCATAATAATCTGTTTGACAGATATCATATTAGATATGAACGGGAAAGAAACCGGGTTTCTCATTCCTGATGATTTGGGTATGCTAGGCATATGTTTGGATGATACCAAACCAAAACCCAAATAGGATAAGTGTCAATTGTAGGTCATCTTAGGGATACCATAAGTATAGTACTTATACATCTCACGAGAGAACAATATTATTATTGCTCACTATGCGGTTTTCCTAAGAGGAATACCGATATGCAGTGGTAAGTGGGAGGATGGTATAACTCGATGAAAGTCAGAGTAATATTGTTCAAGGTACAAAGTCCTTAATGGAACACAGATAGTTCATCAAGGATGAAACTATACCATTAATCTTCGAATACACAAAAACCGCGTAGATTGGAGAGAATCAGAAAACAACCTGGGGTATAGGTTTCTGATCTCGCCTCATAAGGATGTCAATCTTGTTGAGGTAGACCAAACGACTACGTTTGAGGAAGTGATACAAGGTATCGACTCCCTTTTGTGGCAAAGTGCCATGAGTCCGAAGTGGATTCCATGTATACCAACTATGTTTAGACACTAGTTAATGTACCGTTAGGCATTGTGCCTATTAGTACTTAAAAGTCTTCAAGGAAGACATATATGGATGGCAACATACCAACGTACAAAGCTAGGCTTTTAGCGAAAAGGTATCATTATCAACATTGTGTTGATTACGGTTCAACCTTTTACCTGTTGCCACTGTAAATCCATTTGGATAATGCTTGCTGAAATTGTACATTTATGAAATGTGTCAGTTAAAGATCAAAATCGCTTTCCTTAAACGGAAACCTTTTGGAGGATGTTTATAACATCCTGACGATTTTGTCGTACCTAAACCAGTAAACTAGGTTTGCGGGTTGTTCGATCCATGTTTAGAATGAAGCAAGCATAAGGTTCTTAGAGCTGACGTTTTGATGTGATCATAATGGTTTATGATTTAATTCAAAACGAAAATAATTCTTGTGTATATAAGGAGGTTAGTGGGAGCGCACTGACAATGAATGTCCTGAATAAAATAATGATAATATATGTCATTTCTTGGAAATGATATTCCCATAAAACAATCGGTGAAAGCTTGGCTTTCGAAATAATTCTCCATAGAATCCTTAGGAGTAACAACCTTTATTCTAGGAATAAAGATCTATTGGGATAAATTTAAAGTTGTTAACACTCTCTGAGAAATTGTACATTTAAAATGTACATGAACTGGTGTCTCATACGCTTTGAGTGTATGGAGACACAATCAGACCAATCCGAGTGATAGTCACTGGATTAAAGTTAAGAACATCCGTTAGTATCTCAGAGAACTAAGGTTGTTGTCTTAGTCTATGGAGAAGGAGAACTTGGAGTGACTGGGATCACTGTAGTAAGTTTCCTATAACCGATAAAGACGACTAAAAGTCACAAACGGTACTATACAGTTTGAATAACGGTACAGTGAGCTGGAAATCTTCCAAGCAAGATATTGTTACCGAATAAACAACAAATGCGGGTTAATTGCAGCTGCTGATGCAGCAAAAACAGACATTTGGGTCAATAACAAATCTAATTAGATTAGATATAGTTCTGTTAGCAGCTAAGCTAGGCGTCAGCAAATGCTAAAGAATTAATGGTCTCATCAACGATCCAGATATATACTTCGATATTCATCTGATTCGTTCGGATCATACATAATGGCGATGTGATGATCGAATAAATAGCATCAAGATGATAATCAAGCAAATCCGCTGACGAAAGCTTTTCTCAGCAGTTTGAGCCAACCGTACATAGTTCGGGTGTAAGGCACTCGAGTGACTGACTATAGGCCAAGTGGGAGATTGTTGGACAATTATGACCCATAGCGTCACTATTTGTACAGATCATGGTGTTGTTGTACAAATTAACTATGTGACAAAGAAGATTGCTCTCTTATCATTTGTGATTAGATCACCTTAGATGTATAAATGATGAGAGGTCCCTATGATTTGTTCCTGGACGGAGAATGATATGAGACAGTATCAGTCCACATATGATAAATCATTAAATATCCCTAGTCAGAGTATTATCGAGATTGGACATCGATAAATACGTAAAAGACTAGTATTGCACTTGTGCGCGTTATAAGGGCATAACAGGCATAGTTCTCATATATTTAAGTATTGGATACTTATGCAAGTGTAGTAGGAGGTTGTGTTTCACCGATGGTACGGGAAACAGCTTCGCTCTGGATAGACCCCTCGGAATCCCATTGGTAGTATGACTGCGTGTCTATGGGAGTCCGACATCAGGGTAGGTGTATTTGGTCTTAACCTGAGACTTGCACCGCTAATACTTACGACAATCAATATACTTTGGTTGAGGTCGTCCAGGGCTTTAACCGGTTCTGTGTACGCCAATACTGGGTATATTGAGAATCGTAGAGTATTGGGTGTGATGTCAAGACGGAAGTATCACTCCAGTCATAGTGGAGATGATGTCACGTAGGATACGGTATTAGTGCTCTTAAGTGCTGCGCGACCATTGGGATATTATGAATAGGTCATGTATATCCGATTATAGAGACTAGTTACCAGACATCTGACATTTGCTTCGTACGGAGCAGACACAACTCCAGCCCCAGGCCTAGCACGTGACCATCCTAAACTAGATCGATATGCACTATACGATGTATACTACGCCTGATACAGATCCTTCATTCTTGTAAGGATATTTCCGGAGAATTGGGTAGGCATGGTGCTTTGCTAGAAGCCAACCTTGTCTTGTGAATCGGTAAAACGTAGTACTTAGTACTTACGTGTTCGGATAGTCCGACGACCGTATTTACTGCCAACATATCCGGGGATCTCATGGGTCGCTTCCCAATGATTCACCGATGATGTATGACTCGCACTTTAATTAATCTGTGATTAATTCGATGAGAGAGAAAATTAATCTGGGATTAATTATGGAGATATTTTATCTGGGATAAAATATCATCTAAAGAGAGAGAACACGATTAATTTGGAATTAATCGGTAAAATGAATTTAATAGTTAAATTTGATTTTTCTATTTAATTTATTCGAATGGGCTAAAATTAATATATCGGATATATTAATATGAATTGGATTTCATTACGAAATTAAAGTCGGACTTTAATGCAAACGAACGAATTAATTTAGAATTAATTCGTAAACGACGTTCGTAATATATTTGCGTGGCATCGATATTTAATTAAATTAGATTTAATTATTTAACGACGGAAGTTCGTTTAATCGGATTAAACGGAACCGAGCCGCGGCAAATGTTCGTAGAGATATTTGAATTTTGAATTCAAATATGTGGGGCCATGTGTGGTAGGTGTACCTACCACCCAACTACCTTGTTTTACTTTTGGAAAACCATTTACCCACACCTACCAAGTTTAGGGTAAAAGTGAAATGGATTTTACCTAAAGTATAAAAACAAAATATCTCTCTACACTTTGGTAACTATCATTATTCATTAGATGAATATTTAGTAAACCCTAGACAACTCTCTCTCTCTCCATCCATCTCTCCTTCTCTCTTTTCTCTCCAAAGCTCACGCCCAAGGGGCTGTGAACACTGTCAAAAACGTGACAGTACAAGAGAGGAAGAAGCTTGATTTTGTGGCAAGATCCAAGTGCTAGTACACTTCTAAGAGGCATACGAAGGTGTTAGGGAAACTTACCCACGAGCCGGGAATCGTTAGACGAAGCTTGGAGCTTCAAATCTCAGCTCAAAATCTGATTTTTTAAGGCAGTGGACTGCACTGCAGTGGCGCCATTTGGAGGGCAGAATTTCAGTTTTGTTCTTCATCAAATCGTCTCAACCGATCGATGTGAGTATTCCGCTACCTCCTTTGATGTATTCACACTTGTTTATCATGCTTGTTATGATCTTGGGACCTAAATAGAAACCAACAGTGAGTCCCACAACCGGTGTCAAGCACCTCAAGTAGAAGGTTCAGAGTTTTGAGAATATAGTTCAATCATATACAACATACCTGAAGCATTGGGCTTCTTGGCCTCTTAGGATTCCCTAGCATTTGGGCTTCTTTCTTCTAATGACCCTTCTTTCCGCAAAAGAAACATTTCCCCATTCCTTTTTTCTTCTCCACCTTACCATTGGGCTTTAGGTGATATGGATCCTTGGCCTTGCCCTTATTTTTCTTTGGGCCTCATGGTTTCAGGTCTGTACCCGTAAGCATGACGGAGGTTTTAAGCTCCGGTTTCAAGTCCTTTTATGCTTGTTTTATCAGATTGTGCAATTCTGCTAAAGTAGCTTCTTTATTTTAGGCATTAAATAACTTTGATTAATATTTAATTATGATATTGCATTTTATTTTAATCAAATAAATTTCAATTAATGTTTTTACAGATGCGTGAATTTTAAATGCAATTTCACAATTCAAATATTAACCAAATCATGCAAAACTCGTGCCTAAAAGTAAGCTCAGGGTGTTAGCTTTCCAATGAGCTTTTACACACCCAATATCGAGTTCAAATGAGAGAGAACTAATCAAAACAAAACGGCGCTCTGATACCACTTTTGGGAAGCGGCCGCGAATGCGCAGCGGAAAATTAAAAATTATGATGCCGATATCCCTTTGCCCAAGACCTATTTGTTTTTATTATTCTACAAGCCTAGGCATGTTATTATATATTCTAAGCATAAAAACTCATAAAACATGCAAAGAACATAAACTTAAACATGATAACTATCATAAGAACTCTAATTAAAAATAAAGAAATAAAATGACTTACTTGAACCGAAGACTCCTCCAGTCCTCCCTCCAATCTACCAGCTTTTCTCGAACTCAGCAAGCTCTTCCACGTTCCAAAGAGCCACCCAAGTGTGTGGCCTCCAATGGTGTACACACCAAAGCCAAAACTCAACGGCAAGACTACGCCTTGAGTGCACGAGTATTTTGCCCTTGGTGCTAGCGTAGGAAAATACCTCAAAACTTTTAACTTGAGATTCCTCAAGTCAATTAGACTTAAGGATCCTCAAAATCAGTGGCTTAATCTTAAACTTTAGAGTTGCTCACTTATATAAACCCAAGATATGAAAGGTTTTGGTGTAAAAATTTGTAAAGAATTCTTTGGGTTTATATAGGTGCTCCAAAGACAACAAAATTAATTATGAATCTGATGTGGGATAAATGCTAATTAAATCTTAGCCATTGGATCTTAATATAGTGGTTTGATAAGATTATAAAACCCTAATAAGAGTTTTGGCCGAATTGAAATTCAAAACAAATAAAAAATAAAAAAATGCAGTTTTTTTTTTCTTATTCATTTTCCAATTCCCAAAGTGCCCCTATCGTCATTCACCAATCCCTAAGCCACTTTAGAACCTCATAAATGATCTGTTCAATAAACACATTGAACCATTTATGAACAATTGCTACAGCAATCATATATGCTGTTAAATTTGTACTGTGCACTGTTAACCATTGATTTCGACTTTGTTGTGTGTGACCTTTTGGGTTCCCCTCAAGTTGGACATGAAATGGATCGTGATAATTTAATCGAACATAAATTATCCTCCAATGGTCGTTCGATTTCAATGACCAAGAATGACATCTAGCAACATGCCAAGGCCCCCAAATGAGAAGGAAAGATATATACTCATTTTGTTTATGATTTACATATGATACGGTCCATCGCCTCACTGTATCCCCACCGTTTGACCTAGGGTATGGAAAGTGTCAACCCATATAGTCAAAGGTATGATGTTGATAGTGTTATGAATCGTGCTAACCCAAGAATCTCACATGATTCTTCCGCTGCGGCCACAGTCTCAAGTACTGATCACACATATCAACCCGCAAACTGGAATACTACTCTTATAAGAAAATATTATCCGAGAGAGTGGCGATTCTATGTTGTATCTTTACAACCTTCATATGTTTCAACAAACGACCCAATCATACCCTTATGGCCGGATCTTTTGAACCGGGGAAGGAGATTGTCAAAGTTATTTGATCCACACATAAGATTGTAAATACCTCAGGTCTAAGAACTAGTAATACAATCGATACATGAAAGTTCTCACAGACACATGGGATAAACACTCCATATGAAAACTTTCAGCGGTCAGTTCGATGGACACGAGCAACTCATGCATCCATGTGATACACTAAGCGGAAGGATCTCCACTAGTAGCCTATGAGATCGGCTACTCCACTTAAGGGCGGATCATATCATCATGCTAGTCTCTCCGCTTTGTGAACGCCCAGATTATTCATAAAACTATGACTAGGAACGTTTGAGAGTAATGATTCTCATAAGGCGTGGAAGCCATCATCTTATTACTCCAAGGGCTTTATTACAATGTTTGATGATTCATATAATTTATGTAAGACACGTATAATAAAGATTTCCATTTTATTAATTAATGAAATTATTACAAATACATGTACATATAGCCCATCCATAGGTTGGGTATAGGGCATATCCCTTACACTAACCCCATATGCCTCTGACTATCTAACCATAACAGATGATATCACACTTTTCTTTATTTGACTATATTTTGTATGGGACCATAGCCCATTTCTAAAATACTGAAAACAAACTCAATATTAACTATTATACTTGGTAACAATTGTTTTTACAATGACTACACACAACAAAAACTGATATAAGACTCATACTTGACTATGACTGGACTTTCACTTAATCTTTGACTGATACTGGTGGACTCCATCCCTAGGGACTGCATCAGTATCCGTCCTCCCGAGCTCGTCCTCCAAGAATACCTGCAAGAACATAAAACTGGGAGTGAGGGTTAGATCATCATACGATCTAAGTGAGTGGACTATAAACTGAAATACTCAAATCAAAACGTTAGGTTTTGAAACTAAAGTTTCAGAAATCACTTCGTATGAAATCTCTTTTCTGAAAATTTCGTCTGAAATTTCTTTAATAAAATTGATCTTTCTAAAAACTGCTTTTGAAATTCTAGTTTTCGAAAACTATTTCTAAAATCTAATTTCTGAAAACTGTGCTCAGAAAGTCTGAAAACCGTGAGTTGATCTGTATCCGAAAAACCTTGAGGTATGAAGGTGTTACGTATCGTCGTCCCCCAAACGCCTAATTATAGCCAGCAGTGCAAATCCATGACTTTGGGGTGTTACGTATCGTCGTCCCCCAAAGCATGCCACTACTGTCTCTGAAACTGGTGGTCTTGGAGCGTTATGTATCGCCGTCCCCCAACCCATAAAACTAGAACTGGGGGTGTGGATCTATGCTACCACCCAAGCTCTGAAATTAAGGTCTAGGGGCATTACGTATCGCCGTCCCCCTAGCCCTGCTCTTGGATCTGACGGCGTTACGTATCGTCGTCCCCTCAGTCCTCTACATGTGCATATGTTCTCTGTCCGTCAATTCCATCTCTGTATAAGTTACATACTGGAGTTGGTTTTTCCCTCATGCTCCGAAAAACATAAAACATGATCTAAAAAAGAAACATTTCTTTCTCAAATGCAACTTGAATCATTTCTCAAATATGCTGAATAAAAACATAACTGATAATAAAATGGCTAACGCCCTAAAACCATAAAAGTAAGTATGAAATTCAAAACTTAACAAAATCAGTTTGAGAAAAGAGGTTCACTCATAGTTTTGGAATCTGACCGGCATTACTCATTTTCTGGAGGAATTTTGGTTCCAGTGATAATCTAAAACTGACAATCTTAGTTAGAACTAGGCTGGGGAACATATTCTGAAGTAAACTAAATGCGTCAACTCAAGTACTTATATCATTTCAAAGCATATTATCTTAGATCATGATGTATTGTGTAATTACAGGCTGATACGAGACCCATAGGGTGGCCTCTAACACGTTGGGGTGGAACTGAAAGGGGTTTAAAACTAATTTTGGGAAATTCTGTGCCTCGCGTCGCGACGCAAATCCTTGTGTGTCGCGACGCGCAGCGTCTAAAATCATATCCCCATTTTCATCTTGCGTCGCGACGCAAAGTCCTTCAGCTTCGTGACGCGACCTGGGTTTCCAGGATTCTGTTTTGCTTCTTCAAGTTCAACCAAAGCTCAAAACATCAAAATCCACTCAATACCAACACTTCCGTATTAAAAACCAATACATAAAACATCAAATTACAACAACTCCACACATATTAAACTACCATATTATCATCATTAACTACTCATTTAATCACAAACTCATTATTCTTAAATCGAACTTTAAACTTTTCAAACTCAAACATTTAACTCAATAACTCATTTCTTTACTTATAAACATCAATATGCAAACCCTAAGCCATCATCTCTAATCTTCCTTTATTCTTCCAAAATTAAACCAGTCAAGATTTGGGTCAAGTTTTCTTACCTTCATTTTCTTGGTTTTTTCTTCATGATTCAAGCCTCCATTGATGCTCATCTTTTCTCCTTTGCTTCTTCTTCTACTTCATTCTCTCTTTCATTTCTTTCCTTCTCTTCTTCTTCTTCTTCTTCTTCTTCTTCTTCTTCTTCTCTTCTCTCTTTCTCTCATTCTTCACAGCATTTCTCATTTCTCTCTTTTCTTTTTTTCCTTTTTCATTTTTGAAAATGGTAATTAGTGACCCCCTTTCATACTTGGGCTTATTTGATATTTAGAAAAATGGAGAAAATTGTAGAAATTTGAGAATTTCCCATTTGACCCCGAAATCACTATTCATCTGAAATTTTGACTTGTGTTTTTGACCTATTTCTGTTCATATTTTGGAACAATATTCAACACAGAAGTTGTAGGTCTCGATCTCATATTTCTGATGATATAAAGTTCATAAAAATTGAAGTTCGTATCAAAAAGGTACGCCCCAAATATCACAGGCTGTTCAAAGGGGAACATTGTACAGTCTCGACCCGGGATTTCAAGGGATTTACAGATTGTCCCCAAAGTCATTCCATAAGTATATTTCAATCTCAACATAATTTATTTTATGTGCCTTTGTCCCATACGTAACAGTACCACTATATGTAGTAGTAAAAACTATCGGTCGTTACATATAGCCATTGAGAGTCTTTGTTTTCCATACCGACATATCGGTGTCTGGAGATCGGTATACCGGTCTCAGCAAGGCAACTTGGGGCAGTTTTTGATTTACTATAAATTAAGCCCCAGTTTCATTTTTGTAACTAATCTCACACCTTCATATAATTTATTCTAAGGCAAAAATAGAGAGTTTTATAAACCTTCATAATCATACACTCTCATACATCAAGCTCAACTTCATAATCATACACTCTCATACATCAAGCTCACACACTACACCTTCATACTCATTAGCAGTGAGCTTAGAACACTTTAGTAAGTAACTCACACATTGAATCTTCATTATCTTTGTGAGTGCTCAAGTATATTTTTAAATCTTTCTTATCAAACACTTGTTGTAAAGGTTCGTGAGTGAGCCTACATATAAAACTCATTTTAAGGGGTTTTTGAGTGAGCCTGTATTTAAAACTCATTGTAAGCGGTTTGGAGTGAACTTAGTCAGTAAAGCTCTTAGTTTCGGGTGAGCCACCGTAAACTCGATGGTACGTTGTGGACTCAACTTAGTGGAAATCTTCAAGCGCGGCTTGGGGAGTGGAAATCGGCATTGTTGGTCGAACCATTATAGGTTTCAGTGTTATTTTCTCTATCCCTAACTCCTTACTTATTGTAAGCTTTCATTTATATACATGTTTATTACTTAGAAACTTGCATATAGGTGATATATTGAAATAGAGAAAATCAACCTAAGCTAAATCGGTAAAACAAGATAAAATCAGTAAAGATTTTAAATTCTGCATTATTAGACAATAACCCAATTCACCCCCCTCTTGGGTATAGTTGTTACTTGATATTAATTGTAGGTAATTTTAATTGGTATCAGAGACAGGTTTTCTCAATAAAGACTTAACCATCCGAGAAATCGATAATGGCTTCTACAAGAAACTCAACAAATCTTGCCAAGGGATTTTCAACCACTAGACCTCCCTTCTACACCGGAACCGATTACAATTATTGAAAGATGAGGATGTTGAACTACCTTTAAGCCGTTGATATGAAATATTTCAATGTAGTTACACAAGATTCAAAAATACCAATGAAGAGAGATATCAATGGCTTAGAGATTCCAAAACCAAATTTAGAATGGAACGATGAGGATTTCAAGCTAGCCTCACAAAATACTAAGGAACTCAACCAACTTCTTTCTGCTATTGATCGGAGTCAATTTAACAAGCTTCCGGAGTATGGAAATGCATATGATTTATGGAAGTCTTTGGAAATGGTCAATGAAGGCACAAGCCAAGTAAAGGAGTCAAAAATCAACTGATTCATGTGTGAGTTAGATAGCTTCAAAATGGAAGCCGATAAAGAAATTGATCACATGATTTCGAGGTATCATTATAAACCATCTAGGTGCTTTAGGGAAAATCATTGGACCAAGCAATGAAGTGCAGAAAATTCTTAGATCACTCCCTAAAGAGTATAGAAGCTACATTTCTTCCATCAATGATGCAAACGACATGAACACTTTGAAGTTAGATGATTTGGTCGGAAAATTGCTCGAATAAGAGATGAAGATCAAAATGGATAAAAAGAAAGAAGATGAGAAAAGAATAAGAAATAATCTAGCCTTGAAAGTAAGAAGAGGAGATGATGCTAGCTCAACTGATAAAAAGGAAGATAATGATGATGAATTGGCACATATGACAAATAAATTCAAGAAGTTCCTCAAAATCGAAAAGCTTAAAGGAAAATCAAGGATTGATGAGAAGAAAGAAGAAAATGAGTCACTGAAGCACGAGAAATTAATTTACTATGAGTGTGAAAAGTCGAGTCATATAGCTATCGATTTTCCACTAAGGAAACTTAAAGTAAAATCCAAGAATAAGGCAATGATAGCAACTTGGAGCGATAACGACTCCAACTCATCCGAGGAAGAAACTAAAGAGAGAACAGATCTCGCCTTTATGGTAATCGATGATGATGACTTTTTCTTTGAAAGCGAAGAAAAAAAGATACATGACTCTCTTGAATATAATGACTTACTTGATGTTTTTAATGAATTACATGAGTTATGTGAATTGCTTAAAAAGAAAATAAAATGACTATAAATGAGCCTCATTGACTAATAAATGTCCATGCATCAATTGTTGAGAAACATAAATTGCATGAAAAAGAAATTACATGTTTAAAATATGAAAAGCTAAAACTTGAAAAGAGCATATCTAACGTGACATCTAGCTTTAAAATACGTGATTGCGAATCTATTTTGAATGAAAATATTGTATTAAATAAAAAGGTTATAGATTTGCATAATATTGTAACAAAATTTACATTATGAGAGAAAAACTTCAATATGTAAATTGGATCCCAAAAATATGTTTATAAAATATAAGGATTATGATATAGGCCTTACATCAAAAGAAATTTTTGAAGAACTATTTTGTAAAGGCGTCTAATTCTCATGCAAATGTTGTTATTAATGAAAATATCACATGTCATACATGCAATAAGAAAGGTCAAAAAACTTTTAAGTGCATGAATAAAAATGTAAAAGTAAATGCATGGATTCCTCTAGGAATCAAAATTAACCCTCATGGACCTAAGAAATATTGGGTACCAAAATGCACTTATATAATTTTGTAGGGTAGTTTTGGAAATGGTCAATCAATGAGAAATGCAATTGATCCCAAAGACTCAAAAAAGATTAGGGAAGAACTTGTTGGGTTTCTAAGGTCAAACCAAGATCATATTAAGCATGAAATCATGTGAATACGCAAAGAAGTAGCGGAAATACTTACAATGATCGGAATGGATGTAGGTGTAGAGTTCAAAACTTTTCCTTTGAGAAGTTGCTCCAAGCTCCTCTCTTTGATGTATGTTGAGCTTCCAAGCTTGTAGAATGAATTCCAAACTCGTGGTAGTTGTTTCCCTATCACCTTTGAATGATTCTTTGTGTGCTAGCACCTTAGATTTTGAATCAAAAATCAAAGAAAATGAACCCTAGGTTCACGCCTAAAGGAGGAAAAATTGGCTAATGTTCACGCCAAAATGAGAGAGGGAGAGGAAGAGTGAATGTGTAACTTGTATTTGATTTTCCAAAAATCAAAATGATATACCAAAATCATTGGTAAAAGTCCATCAAATTTGACACTTTTGTAAGAAAGAAGTTATCATCACATCACACTAACTTCCATCACAAAAAGTGATGAGAAAGACAAGTGATGTGACTTGTGATGTGACATGTGGGCCATACTTGAATTCAAAATTCGAGTGGTCCCGCAAACATATTCCGGGCTCGGGTTCGTTAATTTCTAAATTAACGAATTTTTTGTTGCGACGTTATTAAATCAAATTTAATTAAATAATTATGTCTAGAAAAATTACTATTAAAGTCACTCGCGAATTAATTCTAAATTAATTCGTTCGCCCGAATTAAAATACAATTCTAATTCTGTTATGAAATCTAATTTCATTTAATATATCAAATATATTATTTTAATCGATTAATTCTGAATTAATCGTTCTCTCTCTTCTAATTGTATTTTATCCCAGATAAAATTCTCGCTGTGATTAATCCTAGATTATTTTTCTCTCTCATCTAATTAATCCCAGATCAATTATGTTCGAGTCATACGTCATCGGTGAATCTTTGGGAAGTGACCCATGAGATCCCTGGATATGTTGGCAGTAAATCCAGTTATCGGACTATCCGAATACGTGCGTGTTGGACAGTTATGACCCATAGCGTCACTATTTGTACAGATCATGGTGTTGTTGTACAAATTAACTATGTGACAAAGGAAATTACTCTCTTATCATTTGTAATTATATCACCAAGATGTAAAAATGATAGGAGGTCCATATTATTAGTTCCTGGATTGAGATGATATGAGACAGTTTCAATCCACGAAGGTTTAATCATTAAATATCCCTAGTCAGAGTATTATCGAGATTGGGCATCGATAATGCGTAAAAGACTAGTATTACACTTGTGCGTGTTGTGAGGGCATAACGGCATAGTTCTCATATATTTGGGTATAGGATACTCATGCAAGTGTAGTAGGAAGTTGAGTTTTACCGATGGTACGGAAAACAGCTTCGCTCTCGATAAACCCCTCTGAATTCCATTGGTAGTATGACTATGTGTCTATGGAAGTCCGAAATCATGGTAGGTGTATTTGGTCTTAACTTGAGACTTGCACCGCTAATACTTGAGACAATCAATATGTTTTGGTTTTAGGTCGTCTAGGGCTTTAACAGGTTCTGTGTACGCCTCTGTTGGGTATATTGAGAATCGTAGTGTGTTGGGTGTGATGTCAAGACGGAAGTATCACTCCAGTCATAGTGGAGATGATGGTCACATAGGATACGAAACTGGTTCTCTTATGTACTGCAGTCATCGGGATAAAATGACTAGGTCATGTTTATCCGATAAAGAGACTAGTTACCAGAGATTCGATATGTGCTTCTTACGGGGCAGACACAATTCCAGCCCCAAGCTTAGCATGTGACATCTGATATTGGATAGATATACGTAATACTACGTATACTACACCTGATATAGATCGCTTATTCCTGTAAGCATGTTTCTGGAGAATTGGGTAGGCATGGCGCTTTGCTAGAAGCCAACCTTGTCTTGTAAATCGGTAAAAATGTGGTACTAGGTACTTACGTGTTTGGATAGTCCGACGACCAAATTTACTGCCAACATATCCGGGGATCTCATGGGTCACTTCCTGAAGATTCACCGATGACGTATGACTCGCACTTTATTAATCTGGGATTAATTAGACGATAGAGAAAATTAATCTAGGATTAATTACGGAGATATTTTATCTGGGTTAAAATATCATTAAAAGAGAGATAACGATTAATTTGGAATTAATCGATAAAATAATATATTCGATATATTATACGAAATTGGATTTCGACGCGGAATTGTAATTAGATTTTAATTCGGGCGAACGAGTTAATTTAGAATTAATTCGTTAGCGACGTGAATAGTGATTTTGCTAGGTATAATAATTTAATTATATCGCAACGGAAAATTTGTTAATTTGGAATTAGCGAATCTGAGCCCGGGAGTGTTTGCGGAACCATTCGCATTTAGAATCGAAGTGGGATCCGCAAGTCACATCTAGCGTCACATCATTCGTCAATCAAGTGATAGATGTCTTTCACTTTGAGTGATTGACACCAGTCACTATTCATGATTGATGGTAGTGGTTGGAAAGCTTTTTGAAAGATTGATAGACTTTTAATATATTTTAAATGTTTGGTACATGTTTTGATTTTGGTAAATCAATTTATTGATTTTTGGAAAATAAAATAAATGTGTATTAGATACACTTTTTGCCAACCAACCATAACACTCTCTCTCTTCTCTTTCTTCTCTTCATCTCACACCCAAGGGGCAGTCCACTGCCTTATGTTTTCTGGTTTCATCGTGAGACACAAGGAGGAGATGAGGAATTTTGTAGCAAAATTCCTTACTGCTAGCACACATAGAAGCCATCCTAAGGTGATAGAGAAACCCACTTGTGAGCTTGGAATCACCATCAACCAAAGCTTGGAGCTTGGAGGAGGACCAAAGCCGAAAATGGAGCATCAAATTCTGCTCACTGTCGAGCTTCATGGAGGAGGGCAGAAAAGTTTTTGTTGTCCACCGCATCGTTCAACCGATCGATGTAAGTATTCTGCGACTTCCTTTGATGTATTCATACTTTTTTCTTGCTTGATAATCGATCCTCGGGACCGTAGAAACTCCAACAATGGTATCAGAGCGTTGTTAAAAGCATGAAACTTGATTTAGGATTAAAATTGGGTAAAATGAATTTGAGCATGATTTAATGAAATTGAATGATTGAGTATGCTTAAATCGTGTTGAATTGAAGTTTGATTGGATCAATTTCATGATATATTGTTTGGAACAATTTTGCCCAAAATTATTGGCTTGGCCGAGAATTCCTTATGCCCTAATGTCTTGGATTTTTTTATTTTGATTCATTGGATGAGTTGGAATCAATTGGGAATGTTGATAAAGATTCAATTGGATTGGATTTGCAATTTGACATAAAAACCCTACAGGTCGAGACATATATAGCATGTATTGGGTTTGATTTTTGATTAAATTGTGTTGGACACTATTTGATGTTAAAGAGCATGATTAGTTGTGTAAATTGATGATTTGGAAATGTTGATTTATGTAATTAATTATGTTATGCACTTTGTTTAATTAAATTGTGAAATTGGATTTTTATGATTTAATTAAATGGGCTCAAATTGGATTTGGGCTTGTAATGTTGTAAATGAGCTAATTGGGCTTGGTTGTACCAAGTTAGGTTTAGGCTAAAGTGGTTGGATCCAATTGGGCCCAAAACCATTTCCATAAAGCCCAAATGCGACTAATGGACCTTTAATTACTTAATTGGGCCTAATGGGCCTAAATTGATTTATAGGCTTATGGGATTATTCCTTGATTGGGCTTTGGTTATTGGGTTTGACCCAAGTTGACCAAAAGTCCATGCCTTAAGAAATTAATTAAAAGCCTATTGGACTTTAATTAAATTGACATTGGATGTTAATCGGGCTTTGAGACCCGTAACGATTAAATTTGGAATTTAAGACGTAAAAGTTCGTTAATAAAGTGTAATATTTAATTTGGTATTAAATTGAAAATTAGTATTAAATACAAATTAAATTGGATTTAATGCTGTAGTTTAATTTAATTCAAGAATTCGTACTTTGAGTACTTATTCGCAAAATGAGTTTGACTCGCGCAAAATCAAATCGTTGTTTGAACATTGGATGGTCACTAATATCAGATTAATTAATTGAATTAGATTGATTGATAACATGCTTGTGTGAATACATGGTTGCGATGCATGAATAATGTATATCGGATGGATATTAGATCGGTGGGGCAATTTCAGAAATTGTTGTAATAAATTTGGAATTTATTAATTGGACCTGCGTGACCAGCATATTACCCCTTGACTCTATGTATTTCTCTTCTCACATATTCCCCTCAATGTAAATGAGGTTTCTTTATAAGTGTTATGTAATGGGTAGAAGTAATACATGTGCTAGCGGGAGAGAGGAAATTGAGAGATTTGATCTAGGATCAATGTGTTAAGTATCCATCCGCATATCATTATTATTTATTTATATGTGCCTTATTATGTGTTTAGAATGCATGTTTAAGGGTGTATGATGATGAGACCTTAACAAAGATAATAAATTGGTTGCCAATTTGCACGCGAAAAACCCTCGCAAAATATTAAGCGTATTTCCTTCTATTGAGTGATTCTTACTCAAGATCTAAGACTGGCATTGGTTTGTTGGCCAAAGTCAAGACCTTTGTCCATCGAAGATGTGTTTGAATCACGAGAGCTTTGTTCCATATGGTGTCTTGTCCAAGTTGTGGTTTGTTGGCCAAAGTCAAGACCACTTCTTGTCCATCGACATTGATTACGAAGCTTTCCATGGTCAATGGGTTCCGCTTACTGGGATCACTAAGTTTGTTGTGCCAAAGCCAAGGCTTAGTTGATTCAGAGGAAAAAGGTTAGGCAATATATTTAATATATTGGCATATATAAGATATATGTTTCGGACTTGGATGTCCACCTACTGGATCTAAGAATTGGATGGGATCCAATTGATCTTAGAGATCTACCTAGTTAATTATCATACAATTTGTTGGCCAAAGTCAAGATTGTGTGACATTTAACGGGATCTTAGCCCACTAGGAAACACGGTTTCTCGAGTACTCATCGAAAAATAGTGGGAGGCAAGAATTAAATTTGCAATATTCGTTTAATAATTTGTCATACGCGCTCATTTCAAATATTACGTCAAATAAATTAAATGTTAGTTGGACTAATATTTAAATGTTGTTTAAATAAACAGTTGGACTGTATTCAAACTATTTCAATTAAATAGTTGATTTTATAATTGGATTATAGTAATCAATATAATTGAATTTAATCTATTAAATTATAGTTGATTATATAGTTAGACTATAGTAATCATTATAATAAATAGTACCTAAATCGTTGATTAAATAGTTGGACTATTAGAATCAAGATAAAATGAAATATTAGTGTTTAAAACATAATCCTGGGTGAAAAATGTTTTAAACGAATTTAATTTTCAAATTGGGAATAAAATTTCAGGATGGTCCTGGAAACTAATAAGTAACTTTATTTGATAAAATAACATATTAGGCCTAAGCCCGGAGTTAAGCAAATAGTAGAGCATGATATTTGGAATATTCATGTGATAATAACTTTAGTGCTTAATCTATTAAGCTTGCCGCATAGACTTCTTAATTTCTTAATCAGAATTAAGGATTAGATCCTTAAAGTATGATAATGAAATTAAAAGGATCTTCATGAATCTATACTTAGATTTTAGAGGTACTAAATTACAATACATAACCCTTGGAGAGTTAATGACTATACTCAATTAGACAAAGCCAAAGTTTGCAATAAGGCAAGAAGCGCAAGGCGCATCTTATTTCAACATTCCAGAAAGCCGAGGCTAGGCAGAACGCTTCTAAGATGTAGAAAAGGGCAAAGGCAAAATCATTATAATCTTCTAGGAAGATAAAGGACATATCCCAAGATGTCTCCCTAAATGTGGCAAACGGGATCGTGGAAGCGTGACTGCTGTTTGGACAAAGCAGACATGAAGGAATTGAAGTCGAGCAAGGCTCTGACTTCAAATATGTTTGTCATAAAATATGTTCATTACTAGTATTAGAATTGGATTTTAGATACTTAGTGTGATACATAAATATGTACTGGTGTGCAGAATCTGCTGAAAAGCAGGATACTGACTTCAGTTGAGATTTATCTGCGATTTGAAAACGGGACAAAAGTCATTGTTTTAACCGTAGATACCTAAGTTTAGGAACTACCCTTTGGGTATGTACTTAAATTAGGAAACTGTTTTAATGTAACTAGTTTGACTAGGAACATTATCTTTATATCAGTGTATAATTTGTTGCGGATATACCTTTATATTCTAGAACACTAAAATGTTTTATTATATAAAGATGATATTGAGATAAACACTTTAGATGTGAGTAACATAATTTATATTTTGAATATAAATAAATCTCAAACGTATAACATGATAAACAAATAGCTCAAACTGATTTGATCAGAAGATACTTAAATGTGGCATTGTTGTCTGGGACAAAATTAAAAAAGACTCTTATATCCACACTTTTGAAGAGTGGATACTAGGATAAATTTGATTCTATTCAAATAAAGTCTATGAATCTAGTTTATTAGGCAAAGTGCTTGTAACACTATTTACTTGGTAAAAGTGTAAGTGCCACCGATCTGTTAGCCCTATTTCATAGTGAAAAAGTGGGCCCATGTTTAGCTAGGCTAGAGGTGGATATGAATATTTCGTGACCTTTACGGATGTGGCATCGCATTATGGTTATATGTTTCTTAATGAAACACAAATCGGAAACTTTTAGAGTTTCGACACGAAGTAAACAAACAGATCGGCTAAAGTATTAAACCGTCACGAATAGACCATGATGAAAATACTTAAGCAATAAGTTTCACATATACTTGAAAGAGTATAGTATTCTTTCAAAGAGGACTCCTCCCGGAACACGTCAATCTGACGGTGTGTCCGAACAGAGAAACCAAGTTTTGTTAGACACGATAAGGTTAATCATGAGTCGCTCTGAGCTACCATTTCCTTCAACGGATACACGAAAATAGTACATAACTTATTTTGAATAAGGTTCCATAAAAATCTGTTTGACAGATATCATATTAGATATGAACAGGAAAGAAACTGGGATTTCTCATTCCTGAAGATTTGGGATGCTAGGCATATGTTTGGATGATACCAAACTAAAACCCAAATTGGATAAGTGCCAATTGTAGGTTATCCTAGGGAAACAAAAAGTATAGTACTTATACAACTCACATTAGAACAATTTAATTGTTGCTCACCATGCGGTTTTCCTAAGAGAAATACCTATATGCAGTGGTAAGTGGGAGGATAGTAAAACTAGATTAAAATCGGAGTAATACTATTCTAGGCACCGATTCCTAATGGAACACAAATAGTTCATCAAGGATGAAACTATACCAATAATCTTCAAATACACAAGAACCACGTAAGTCGTAGAGAGTCGGAAAACAACCTGGGTTATGGGTTTCTGATCTCACCTCATAAAGATGTCAATCTTATTGAGGAAGACCAACTGACTACGTATGAGGAAGTGATACAAGGTATCAACTCCTTATTATGGCAAAGTGCCATGATGTCCGAAATGGATTCCATGTACACCAACTATGTTTAGACACTAGTTGTTGTACTGCAAGGCATTGTGCCTATTGTACTATATAAGTCTTCAAGGAAGACATACATGGATGTCAACATACCAACCTACTGAGCTAGGCTTGTAGCGGAAAGGTATCGTTATCAACATTGTGTCGATTACGACGAAACATTTTAACTGTTGCGATGGTTGAATCCATTTGGATAATGCTTGCTGATGCTGCATATTTCATTCATGAAATATGGCAGTTGTAATGCCAAAATCGCTTTCCTTAACGGAAACCTTTTGGAGGATGTTTATAACATCCTGACTGTTTTGTCGTACCATAACTAGCAAACAAGGTTTGCAGGTTATTCAATCCATGGATGGATTGAAGCAAGCATTGTGTTCTTGGAATTATCGTTTTGATATAATCATAATGATGTATGATTTAATTCAAAACGAAAATGATTCTTGTGTATATAAGGAGGTTAGTGGGAGCGCACTGACAATGAATGTCCTATAAAATAATGATAATATTCATTTCTTGGAAATGATATTCCCATAATAACAATCGGTTAAAGCTTGGCTTTCGAGAAAATTCTCCATAGAATTCTTGGGAGAAACAACCTTTATTCTAGGAATAAAGATCTACTGGGATAGATTTAAAGTTGTTGAAAATCTCCGAGAAATCATACATTGAAAAATGTACGCAACCTGGTGTCTCATACGCTTTGAGCATATGGAGTCATAATCGGGCCAATCCAAGTGATAGTCATTGGATTGAAGTTAAGAACATCCTTTAGTATCTTAGAGAACTAAGGATGCTTTCTTAGACTATGGAGATGGAGAACTTGAAGTGACTAGGATCACTGCTGCAAGTTTCCAAATCGATAATAACAATTGTAAGTCATAACAATGATACTATACAAAGTTTGAATAACGGAACAGTGAGCTGGAAATCTTCCAAGAAAGATATTGTTCCCGTATAAACAACAAAAGTGGATTATTGATGTGGCTGAGGCAACAATGGAAGCTATTTGGGTCGATAATAAATCTAATTAGATTAGATATAGTTATGTTAGTAGCTGAGCTAGGCTACAGCATAGGCTAAAGAATTAATGGTCTCATCAACGATCCAGATAAATACTTCGACTATTCATCTGATTCGTTCGGATTATACATCATGGCGATGTGATGATCGTAGAAATCGCATCATATGATAATCATGCAAATCCGCTGACGAAAGAATTTTCTCAGTACTTTGAGCGAACCGTACATATTTCAGGTGTAGGACACTCGAGTGACTGGCTATAGGCCAAGTGGGAGATTGTTGGATAGTTATGACCCATAGCATCACTATTTGTACAGATCATGATGTTGTTGTAAAAATTAACTATGTGACAAAGGAAATTGCTCTCTTATCATTTGTGATTAGACCACCAAGATGTATAAATGATAGGAGGTCCATATGATTAGTTCCTGGATTGAGATGATATGAGACAGTATCAATCCACGAAGGTTTAATCATTAAATATCCCTAGTCAGAGTATTATCGAGATTGGACATCGATAATGCGTAACAGACTAGTATTACACTTGTGCGCGTTGTGAGGGCATAACAGCATAGTTCTCAAATATTTGGGTATAGGATACTCATGCAAGTGTAGTAGGAGGTTTTGTTTTACCAATGGTACGGAATACAGCTTCGCTCTGGATAGACCCCTCGGAATTCCATTGGTAGTATGACTATGTGTTTATGGAAGTCTAAAATTAGGGTAGGTGTATTTGGTCTTAACCTGAGACTTGCACCTCTAATACTTGCGACAATCAATATGCTTTGGTTTTAGGTCGTCCAGGGCTTTAACAGGTTCTGTGTACGCCTCTGCTGGGTATATTGAGAATCGTAGTGTGTTGGGTGTGATGTCCAGACGGAAGTATCACTCCAGGCATAGTGGAGATGATGGTCACGTAGGATACGGAACTGGTTCTCTTATGTACTGCAGTCATCGGGATAAAATGACTAGGTCATGTTTATCTGATAAAGAGACTAGTTACCAGAGATTCGATATGTACTTCATACGGGGCAGACACAATTCCAGCCTCAGGCCTAACATGTGACATACGATACTGGATCGATGTACGCAATACTACGTATACTACGCATGATATAGATCGCTTATTCTTGTAAGCATGTTTGTGGAGAATTGGGTAGGCATGGCGCTTTACTAGAAGCCAACCTTGTCTTGTAAATCGGTAAAAATGTGGTACTAGGTTCTTACGTGTTCGGATAGTCCGACGACCAAATTTACTGCCAACATATCTGGGGATCTCATGGGTCGCTTCCCGAAGATTCACCGATGACGTATGACTTGCACCTTATTAATCTGGGATTAATTAGATGAGAGAGAAAATTAATCCGGGATTAATTACGGAGATATTTTATCTGGGATAAAATATCATTAAAAGAGAGATAACGATTAATTTGAAATTAATCGATAAAATAATATATTCGATATATTATACGAAATTGGATTTCGTCTCGGAATTGAAATTACATTTTTATTCGGGCGAATGAATTAGTTTAGAATTAATTCGTTAGCGACGTGAATAATGATTTTGCTAGGCATAATTATTTAATTACGTCGCAACGAAAAATTCGTTAATTTAGAATTAGCGAATCCGAGCCCAAGAGTGTTTGCGGAACCATTCGCATTTAGAATCGAAGTGGGATCCCCAAGTCACATCTAGCGTCACATCATTTGTCAATCAAGTGATAGATGTCTTTCACTTTGAGTGATCGATACCAGTCACTATTCATGATTGATGGAAGTGGTTGCAAAGCTTTTTGAAAGCTTGTTAGACATTTAATATATTTTAAATGTTTGGCATATGTTTTGATTTTGGTAAATCAATTTATTGATTTTTGGAAAATAAAATAAATGTGTATTATATACATTTTTTGCCAACCAACCATAACACTCTCTCTCTCTTCTCTTTCTTCTATTCATCTCATGTCCAAGGGGCAGTCCACTGCCTTCTATTTTCTGGTTTCACGTAACGGACTTAGGAGGAGATGAGGAATTTTGTAGCAAAATTCCTTAGTGCTAGCACATATAGGAGCCATCCTAGTGTGATAGGGAAACCCACTTGTGAGCTTGGAATCACCATCAACCAAAGCTTAGAGCTTGGAGGAGGACCAAAGCCGAAAATGGAGCATCAAATTCTGCTCACTGCCGAGCTTCATGGAGGAGGGCAGAAAAGTTTTTGTTGTCCACCGCATCGCTCAACGATCGATGTTGTAATTATCTGCGACTTCCTTTGATGTATTCATTCTTGTTTCTTGGTTGATAATCGATCCTCGGGACCTAGATTCTCCAACAGTGCATATCCCATACCACATTTTTACCTATTTATAAGACATGGTTGCCTTCTAGCAAAGCACCGTGCCTACACAATTCTGCGGAAATATTCTTTTAAGGAATATGTAATCTATGTCAGGCGTAGTATACGTAGTATTGCATATTGCGATCGAGTATCGATATCAAATGCTAGGTCTAGAGCTGGAATTGTGTCTTCCCTGTATGAAGCATATATCAGATCTGTGGTAACTAGTCTCTATAATCAGATAATCATGACCTAGTCATATTATCCCGATGATTGTAGTACTAAAGAGTACTAGTTCCGTATCTTACGTGATCATCATCTCCATATGACTGGAGTGATACTTTCATCTTGACATCACACCCAATACACTACGATTCTCAGTATACCCAGAAGAGGCGTACACAGAACCTGTTAAAGCCTCAGACGACCAAAACCAAAGTATACTGATTGTCGCAAGTATTAGCGATGCAAGTCTCAGGTTAAGACCAAATACACATACCCTGATTCGGATTCCCATAGACACATAATCATACTACCAATGGGTTTTCCGAGGGGTCTATCCAGAACAAAGCTGTTTCCGTACCATCGGTAAACACAACCTCCTATCACACTTGCATAAGTATCCAATACTTAAATATATGAGAACTATGTCGTTCTGCTCCCACAACGCACACAAGTGCAATACTAGTTTATTCCGCATTATCGATGTCCAGTCTCGATAATACTACGACTAGGGATATTTAATGATTAAACCTTAGTGGATTAATAATGTCTTATATCTTATTAATCTGGTACTAATCATATGGACTTTTATCATTTATATATCTTGGTAATCTAATTACAAATGATAAAATAGCAATTTCCTTTGTCACATAGTTTATTTGTACAACAACACCATGTTCTGTACAAATAAAGATGTTATGGGTCATAATTGTCCAACAATATTCCACTTGGCATATAGCCAATCACTCAAGTGTCCTATGCCTGAACTATATGCGGGTCGCTCAAACTTCTGCTGAGAAACATCTTTCTTCAGCGGATTTGCAATGTTATCATCTGATGCGTTTTATTCAATCATCACATCGCCACGATGTATGATCTGAACGAATCAGATGAATTAGTCGAAGTTCATACTTGGATCATTGATAAGACCATGATTCCTTAGCCTGTGCTGTAGCCTAGCTCAGCTGCTAACAAAACTAATCCTAATCCAATTATGATTATATAGATCCAAAGTGTTTCTATTGCTGCTTCAGCTGCAGCAATGTTCCGCTTTTGTTGTTTATTCGGCAATAGTATCTTGCTTGGAAGATTTTCAACTCAATGTTCCGTTATTCAAACTATATAGTACATTTATTATGACTTATAGTCGTTTTTGTCGGTTAGGAAACTTGCAACGGTGAACCCAGTCACTTCAAGTTCTCCTTCTCCATAGCTTAAGAAAGCATCATTAGTTCGTCTAAGATACTTAAGGATTTTCTTAACATCAATCCAGTGACCATCACCTGGATTAGCCTGATTTTGACTCTATATGCTCAAAGCCTATGAGACACCAGGTCGCGTACATATATTTCAATGTACGAGTTCTTAGAGAGTTCCAACAACTTTTAGATCTATCCCAGTAGATTCTTATTGCTATAATAAAGGTTGTCTCTCCCAAATAGGCTATGGAGAATTTTAATGAAAGCCAAACTTTCACCGATTATTTAATATGGGAATATCATTTCCAATAAATAATATGTCATCAACGTATAGGACAATCATTGTCAGTGCGCTCCCACTAACCTTCTTATATACACAAGAATCATGTTCGTTTTGAATGAAATCATATACCATTATGATCTTATCAAAACGTTGGTTCCAAGAACGCAATGCTTGCTTCAATCCATAAATGGATCGATTTAACTTGCAAACCTTGTTAGCATATTTCGGCACGACAAAACCTTCAGGATGTTGTAAACATCCTCCAAAAGGTTTCCGTTAAGGAAATCAGTTTGACATCCATATGCCATATTTCATAAATGAAATATACAGCATTAGCAAGCATTATCCAATGGATTTAATCATGGAAACATTTGAAAAAATTTCGTCGTAGTCGACACTATGTCGTTAACGATACCTTTTCTGTATAAGCCTAGCTGTATACATTTGTATGTTTCCATCCATGTATGTCTTCCTTGAAGACTCATATAGTACCAATAGGCACAATGCCTTCTGGTACATCAACCAGTGTCCAAACTTAGTTGGTATACATGGAATCCATTTCAGACTTCATGGCATTTTGCCATAAAGGGAGTCGATACCTTGTATCACTTCCTCATTCATAGCCGGTTCATCTTCCTCAATAAGATTGATATCTACATGAGGTGAGATCAGAAACCCATACCTTCTAGGTTGTTTTCTGACTCTCTTCGACTTACGTGGTTCTTGTGTATTCGAAGATTATTGGTACAGTTTCATCTCTGATGAACTGTTGGTGTTCTATGAGGACTCGGTGTCTGGAACATTATTACTCTGATTTTCATCGAGTTTTACTTTCCTCCCACTTACCACTGCATATAGAAATTCCTCTTAGGAAAACCGCATGGAGAGCAACAATTGAATTGTTCTATTGTGAGCTGTATAAATACTATAATTTGATTTCCCTATGACAACCTACAAATAGGCAATTATCCGATTTGGGTTCTAATTTGGTACCATCCAAATGTATGCCCAGCATTCCCAAATCTTCAGGAATGTGAAACCCAGTTTCTTTCCTGTTAATATCTAATATGAAGTCTGTCTAACATATTTTACATGGAATCTTATTCAAAATAAGTATTGCAATGTTTAATGCATATCCTGTGAATGAAATTGGTAGCTCAGAGCGACTCATTATAACCTTACTATATCCAACAAAGTTCGGTTTCTCCGTACGGACACACCACTCGATTGAGGTGTCCCGGGAGGAGTCAACTGTGAAAGAATGATATACTCTTTCAATTAATCTTGAAACTTATATGTTTAATTATTTTACACTATGGTCCAACCGTAATGTTTTTAATACTTTGACCGGTCTGTTTTCTTACTTCGTGTCGAAACTCTAAAAGTTTATGACTTGTGTTTCATTAGATACACATAACCGTAACGCGATGCCACATCCGTAAAGGTTACGAAGTATTCATATCCACCTCTAGCCTAGCTAGACATGGGCATACTTATGTCACTATGAACGAGGGCTAACATATCGGCGGCACTTGCACTTTTACCAAGTAAAAGGTGTTTTAGGCACTTTGCCTAATAAACTAGATTCGTAGACATCATTTGAATTAGAATCAAATCCGTCCTAGTATTCACTCTTCAAAAGTGTGGATATACGAATCTTGTTAATGTGACCCAGACATCAATGCCCATTATAGAAGCTCTGGCTCTGCCTCCTTGAGCATAACCATCAACTCTCTAAGAGTTTTTCTCTTGGTTCATAATGAACCTGCCCCAACATTCGGGCAGAAACTATAAGATTAAATCTTTGGAAGCCTCGGCCACGTAGGTAATGCCCAGCTAACCTAGCTGTTCGATGTCAGCAATCATCTGCGACACCTAGTGGTCGTCATATCTACCCTCTGACATACACGAGCGAAAGAACATCTTTTACAATTCGTACTTCTAAGATCTAAGGTTGGATCTATGAAGATCCTTTTGTTTCAAAATCATGGTATAATGATCTAATCCTTAATTTTGACAAGAAAATTAAAGAGTCATTGCGGCAAGCATAACGGATTGAGCACTAAAGTTATCATCACCATGAGTCTTCCAAGCTCATGCTCCACTATTTGCTCAACTCTGGCCATGAGTCTTTCAAAGCTCATGCTCCACTATTTGCTCAACTATGGGCTCAGGCCCGAGATGTCACTCTATTAAATTAAGTAACTTCTCGGATTCCAGGACTATCCTGAGGTTCTATTCCAAATTTGAAAATTGAAGCCGCTTAAAGACATTTTCACCCAGGATTATGTTTTAAATATTAATCTTTCAGTTATCTTGATTCCAATAGTCCAACTATCCAATCAACGATTTCGGGTACAATCAAATATAATGATTACTATAGTCTAACTATATAACCAACTATAAATGATCGGTTAAATTCAAATATATTGATTACTATAATCCAATTATATAACCAACTATAAATGAAGTAGTTTGAATACAGTCTAACTGTTCAATTAAAACAATAATTGAATATTAGTCTAACTAATATATGTATAAATAATTGATGACGAAAAATGAAATGAGCGCGTATTGGAAAGTACCTAAACGAAATTGCAAATTTAATACTTGTCTTCCACTATTTTTCGGTGATCCTCTAACCCTCTGTGGAGTACTCGGGATACCTAGTTTCCTAGAGGGCTATGATCATATTAAATAACACACAACCTTGACTTTGGCCAACAAGCTGTATGATATTTAACTAGGTAGATCTCTAAGATCAATTGGATCTCATCCAATCCTAGATCCGGTAGGTGGACTTCCAAGTCCGAAACATATATCTAATAAATGCCAATATATCCAATATATTCCCTAACCTTTTCCTCTAAATCAACTAAGCCTTGGCTTTGGCTCAACAAGCTTAATGATTCTAGTTAAGCGTGACCCATTGACAATGGAAAGCTTCGAAATCGAGGTTGATGAACAAGAAGTGACCTTGACTTTGGCCAACAAATCACAACTTGCCCAAGGCGTACGATATGGAATAAAGCCTTCATTATTCAAACACATCCGCGATGGACAAAGGCCTTGACTATGGCCAACAAACCAATGTCAATCTTGGATCTTGAGAGAGAATCACTCAATGGAAGGAAAACGCTTAATATTTGTTGAGGGTTTTTCGCGTAAATAGGCTACCAATTTATTATTTTTGATTAGGTCTCATCATACACCCTTAAACATGCATTCTAAAAGCATAATAAGGCATGATAAATAAATTAATAATGATATTCGGATGGATATCTCACAAATTGTTCCAAGAACAAATCACTCAATTTCCTCTCCCCGGCTAGCACTATTCTAACTTCTACCAAATTACATAATACATAAAAGAAATCTCATTACATTGAGGGGAATTGGTGAGAAGAGAATTACAAAGAATCGAGAGACAAAGGCTAGACACGTAGGTCCAATTTAATAAATTCTAAATTTATTACAACAATTTCCAAAATTGCCCTCACCCATCTAATATCCATCCGATATACATTATTTATACAACACATCCATGTATCACACAAAGCATGTTATTCAATCAATCTAATCCAATTAATTAATCTTTGAATTAATTGATCATCCAATGTTCAAACAACGATTTGATTTGCGCAAGTCCAACTCATTTAAGAATAAGTACTCAAAGTACGAATTCTTGAATTATACAATTTGTATTCAATATTAATTCTTTATTTAATTCAAAATTAAATAATTACACTTTAATAATGTGCCTTTACGACTTAGATTCTAAATCTAATCTTAATGGGTCTCAAAGCCTAATTAACATCCAATGTCAATTTAATTAAAGTCCAATGGGATTTCAATTAATTTCTTAAGGCATGGACATTGGCAACCAAAGCCCAAAAGGATCACTATTTTCCAAAAAATTAATTTTTTCCCATTAGGCCCAATTAAATTTTAAAAGGCCTATTTATTATATTTGGACTTAATGGAATGGTTTTAGGCCCAATTTGGATCAAATCCAATTGTCCTAAACCAACTTGACCCAACCAAGCCCATTAGGCCCAAATACAACAATATTAACCCAATTCCAAATTAAGCCTAATTATTAAATTATAATATTCCAAATTTCACAATTTAATTAATTAAAGTGTTTAGCCATGATTAATTATTTAAATTAACATTTCCAAAATACAAATTTTCATAATTAATCATGCTTTATTATATTCAATACATGTCCAACATTATTGAAACAAAATCAAGTCATTAACATGCTCCCAAGGTCATGGCAATATGATATTTTTATATCCGATTTTGATTTCAATCCAATTAAATCACAAATCAATATATATCATGTCTTTAAACACATCCAATGGTCTAAAAAAAAATTACCATGATCTACAAAGGGGTTCATATTCGGCCAAGCCTATGTATTTGGGGAAAATTAATCCAATTAATTTTTCACAAAATTGATCATGCATAACTCTAAGTTATCAATATATAAGCATACTCAAACAAACAATTTGATCAAATCATGCTCAAAACAAAAATACCCAAATTTTAGATTAAGAACCCTAATTCATTTCATGCTTAATTAGACTCTAATACCATTGTTGGGTTTCTAAGGTCAAACCAAGATCATATTATGCATGAAATCATGTGAATATACAAAGAAGTAGTGGAAATACTTACAATGATCGGAGTGGATGTAGGTGTAGAGTTCAAAACCTTTCCTTTGAGAAGTTGCTCCAAGCTCCTCTCTTTGATTTATGTTGAGCTTCCAAGATTGTAGAATGAATTTCAAACTCATGAGAGTAGTTTCCCTATCACCTTTGAATGATTCTTTATGTGCTAGCACCTTAGATTTTTGAATCAAAAATCGAAGAAAATGAACCCTAGGTTCACACACAAAGGAGAGAAAATTGGCTAATTTTCACGCCAAAATGAGAGAGGGAGAGGAAGAGTGAATGTGTAACTTGTATTTGATTTTCCAAAAATCAAAATGATATACCAAAATCAAATATTTGGTAAAAGTCCATCAAACTTGACACTTGTGTAAGAAACAAGTTATCATCACATCACACTAACTTCCATCACAAAAAGTGATGAGAAAGACAAGTGATGTGACATGTGGGCCCCACTTGAATTCAAAATTCGAGTGGGCCCGCAAACACAATCCGGGCTCGGGTTCGTTAATTTTCGAATTAACGAATTTTCTGTTGCGACGTAATTAAATCAAATTTAATTAAATAATTATGCCTAGTAAAATTAATATTAAAGTCGCTCGCAAATTAATTCTAAATTATTGCGTTCGCCCCGAATTAAAATCCAGTTTTAATTCCGTTATAAAATCTAATTTCATTTAATATATCGAATATATTATTTTAATCGATTAATTCCGAATTAATCATTTTCTCTATTCTAATTGAATTTTGTCCCAGATAAATCTCACCGTGATTAGTCCTAGATTAATTTTCTCTCTCTTCTAATTAATCCCAGATTAGTTATGTTCGAGTCACACATCATCGGTGAATCTTCGGGAAGCGACCCATGAGATCCCTGTGTTGGACAATTATGACCCATAGCATCACTATTTGTACAGATCATAGTGTTGTTGTACAAATTAACTATGTGACAAAGGAGATTGCACTCTTATCATTTGTGATTAGATCACCTAGATATATAAATGATGAGAGGTCCCTATGATTTGTTCCTGGACAGAGAATGATATGAGACAGTATCAGTCCACGAAGGATAAATCATTAAACATCCATAGTCAGAGTATTATCGAGATTGGACATCGGTAATGCGGAAAAGACTAGTATTGCACTTGTGCACGTTGTGAGGGCACAACGGGCATAGTTCTCATATATTTAAGTACTGGATACTTATGCAAGTGCGGTAGGAGGTTGTGTTTCACCGATGGTACGGGAGTATGACTATGTGTCTCTGGGAGTCTGCAATCAGGGTAGGTGTATTTAGTCTTAACTTGATACTTGCACCGCTAATACATACGACAATCAATATACTTTAGTTGAGGTCGTCCAGGGCTTTAACCGGTTCTGTATACTTCGATACTGGGTATATTGGGAATCTTAGTGTGTTGGGTGTGATGTCAAGACGGAAGTATCACTCTAGTCATAGTGGAGATGATGGTCACGTAGGATACGGAACTCGTTCTCTTAAATGCTCGAGCTATCGGGATATTATGACTAGGTCATGTTTATCCGATTATAGAGACTAGTTACCAGACATCCGATATGTGCTTCGTACGGGGCAGACACAATTCCAGCCCCAGGCCTTGCACGTGATTATCCGATATTGGACAGAAATACGCAATACTTCGGTATACTACGCTTGATATATATCACATATTCCTATAAGGATATTTCTGGAGAATTGGGTAGGCATGGCGCTTTGCTAGAAGCCAAACCTTGTCTTGTAAATCGGTATAAACGTAGTACGAGGTACTTACGTGTTCGGATAGTCCGACGACCGTATTTACTGCCAACATATCCGGGGATCTCATGGGTCGCTTCCTGAAGATTCACTGATGATGTATGACTCGCACTTTAATTAATCTGGGATTAATTAGAAGAGAGAGAGAAAATTAATCTAGGATTAATTACGGAGATATTTTATCTGGGATAAAATATTAATTAAAGAGAGAGAACGATTAATTTTTTAATCAATCGATAAAATAATATATTCGATATATATACGAAATTGGATTTCAACGCGGAATTGAAATTGGATTTTAATTCGGGCAAACGAATTAATTTAGAATTAATTCATTAGCGACGTGAATAGTGATTTCGCTAGGCGTAATAATTTAATTACGACGCGACGGAAAATTCATTAATTTGGATTTAGCGAACCTGAGCCCGAGAGTGCTTGCGAGCATATTCGCATTTCGAATTCGAGCGCGGCACGCAAGTCACATCAAGCGTCAAATCGCTAGTCGCATCAATTGTCAAATCACTTGTCACTTTGAGTGATGTGACATGACATGTTGTCACTTTATTAAAGTAACTTGATGTAAATAGTGAAAGGTGGTGGAAAAGCATTATTGCTTTTGCTTTTGACCTTTTGACTTTTCTTTTTGAAAGTAAAAAGGTGGTAAATGCTTTTATTAACTTTGGAAATTATTAAAAACCTTTTACACTTTCTTTCTCTCCTAAAACAAACACGAAAATTAGGGTTTCTTTATAGAGCCAATTTCGTCTCTCTCTCTCTCTCTTGGTCCTGGACCGTTTTCTTCTTCAAATTTCTGGTTCTACCGAATCAAATGAGAAGCAAGAGAAATGGTTTTGTGGCAAAACAAAGTGCTAGCACACCTTGAGTCTTCCTAAGGTGATAGGGTACCGATTTTGTGAGCTTGGAATCTCAAAGCTTGGAGCTTTAATGGAGGTCTTCAATGGCCGAAAATTAGAGGATTTTCACAGCCCAAAACGTGCAGTCCAGCAGCTCCAAGGAGGCCAAAACCGAGCTCCAACAACGAGGAAGAAGCCACTTGTTCTTCCTAGTATCAAACCATTCAATGTGAGTATGTATTCCGCCTTACTCCTTGAAGTAATCATGCGTTTTTCTTGCTTGATTTCATGATCTTGGGACCTAATTAGAAACCAACAATGGTATCTATGAGCTTTGCTCAAGCATGAAAAAGTTAGGGTTAAAATTGGGTAAACTCAATTTGAGCATCAAATGGTTAAATTGTTTGATATAGTATGCTTGAATGAGGTTGAATTGATGTTGTGCATGATCAATTTCAAGAAATTTGGTTGGATCCATTTTTCCCCAAATTTTGGGCATGACAAATTGGGTAAAATCAATTGAAGCATGATTTTGGTTGAATTGATTGATTAAGTATGCTTAAATGTTGTTGAATTAATGATTGATTTGATCAATTTGAAGAAATTGAAGAAATTGTGTTTGGAACAAGTTTTCCCAATTTTTTATGTTGGCCTAAAGTGACAAATTTGTGGTAAACTTGATTTTGAGCATATTTTGTGAAATTGGATGAATGAGAATGCTTAAAGTATGTTTAATTTAAGATTGATTGGATCAATTTGTTGAAATTGTGTTTGGAATAAATTTCCCCAAATTGCTTATGTTGGCCGAATTTGAAGAGCCCTAATGTATTGGCATAATTTTGTTTTTTTGATCATTGGATGACTTAAAACAATTGGGTAATGTTGTTTTGAAGTTCAATTGGATTGAATTGATTTGGAATAATTTTCCCTTTAAAAGTTGGCTTGGCCGAATTCAATGTAACATGAAATTCATTGTGATTTTTGTTTTGATTCATTGGATGAATTGAATTGATTTGGGAAATGATGATTGTGGATTCAATTGGATTGAAACCGAATCGGATTGGAAAAAAACCCTAATTGCCGAGTCTTTAAGCATGTAAATTGGGTTTGATTTTGATAAGTTGTGTTGGAAACTATTTAATGTAGAAATGCATGATTAAGTATGCTAATTGATGTTTTAGAAATATTAATTGGGTGGTTAATTGTGTATTACACTTAAGTTAATTAATTATGGAATTTAGAATTTTATAAGTTAATTAATTGGGCTTGTTTTTGGAAATAGGGCCTTATAGGTTTTAATTAGGCTTTTAGGCTTGGTTGTACCAAGTTAGGTTTAGGCCAATTTGGTTGGATCCAATTGGGCCTAAAACCGCATCCATAAAGTCCAATTATGACTTAATGGACCTTAATTATTTAATTGGGCCTAATGGGCCAAAATTAATTTAAAGGCTTATGGGGTAACTCCCAGATTGGATTTTGGTTATTCGGTTTGACCCGAGTTGACCAAAAGTCCACGCCTTATGAAATTAATTAAAAGCCCATTAGACTTTAATTAAATAAACATTAGATGTTTATCGGGCTTTGAGACCCGTTACGATTAAATTTGGAATTTAAATCGTAAATGTTCGTTAATAAAAAGTTAATATTTAATTTGGAATTAAATTATTGAATTAGAATTAAATGCGTATTAAATTGGATTTAATTATGTAGTTTAATTTAATTCGAGAATTCGTACTTTGAGTACTTATTCGCAAAACGAGTTTGACTCGAGCAAAAATCAAATCGTTGTTTGAACATTGGATGATCACTAATTATCAGATTAATTAATTTAATTAGATTGATTGATAACATGCTTGTATGAATACATGGTTGCGATGCATGAATAATGTATATCGGATGGATATTAGTCGGGTGGGGCAATTTTGGAAATTGTGTAATAAATTTGATTTATTAATTGGACCTGCGTGTCCAGCCTTATCACCTCTATACTCTTTGTATTCTCTTCTCACATATTCCCCTCAATGTAAATGAGGTTTCTTTAGAAGTGTAGTGTAACGGGTAGAAGTAAATACATGTGCTAGTTGGAGAGAGAAAATGAGAGATTTGATCTAGGATCAATGTAAAGTATCAATCTGCATATCATTATTATTTTATTTCATATGCGCTTTATTATGTGTTTAGAATGCATATTTAAGGGTGTATGATGATGAGACCTTAACAAAGATAATAAATTGGTTGCCAATTTGCACGCGAAAAAACCCTCGTTCAATATTAAGCGTATTTCCTTCCATTGAGTGATTCTCACTCAAGATCCTAGACGGCATTGGTTTGTTGGCCAAAGTAAAGGCCTTTGTCTGTCGAAGATGTTTTGAATCACGAAGGCTTTGTTCCATATCGGTGTCTTGTCCAAGTTGTGGTTTGTTGGCCAAAGTCAAGACCACTTCTTGTCCATCGACATTGATTACGAAGCTTTCCATGGTCAATGGGTCGCGCTTGACTGAGATCGCTAAGTTTGTTGTGCCAAAGCCAAGACTTAGTTGATTCAGAGGAAAAATGTTAGGTAATACATTGGATGTATTGGCATATATAAGATATATAATTCGGACTTGGATGTCTCCCTACCGGATCTAGGAATTGGATGGGATCCAATTGATCTTAGAGATCTACCTAGTTAATTATCATACAATTTGTTGGCCAAAGTCAAGATTGTGTGATATTTAACGGGATCCTAGCCCACTAGGAAACACGGTTTCCCGAGTACTCGACAGAGGGTTAGAGGCTCGCCGAAAAATAGTGGGAGGCAAAAATTGAATTTGCAATACTCGTTCAATTACTCGCCATAAGCGCTCATTCAAATTATTTCGTCGTTAGATTAAATGTTAGTTGGACTAATATTTAAATTGTTGTTTTAATTAACAATTAGACTGTATTATAGTTGATTATATATATTGGATTATATTAATCAATATATTTGAATTAATTGATTTCAATTTACAGTTGATTTTATAGTTGGACTATAGTAATCAATGTAATTGAGGTTAATTAATTTAGATTATATTTGATTATATAGTTGGACTATTATCATCATTATAATAAATAGTACCACAAATCGTTGATTAAATAGTTGGACTATTAGAATCAATATATAAAAATGAAAGATTAGTGTTTAAGACATAATCCTGGGTGAAAATGTATTTAGACGACTATAATTTTCAAATTGGGAATAAAATTTCAGGATGGTCCTGGAAAAAATAACAAGTTACTTTATTTGATAAAATAACATATTATGCCTAAGCCCGGAGTTAAGCAAATAGTAGAGCATAATCTTTGGAAGATCTTGTAATGATAACTTAAGTGCTTAATCCATTAAGCTTGTAGAGTAGACTCCTTAATTTCTGAATCAGAACCAATGATTAGATCCTAAAGTATGATAATGAAATTGAAGGATTTTCATAAATCTATACTTAGATTTTAAGAAGGCTTTGACTTCAAAAATGTTTGTCATAAATATGTTCACAACTAGTATTAAAATTAGATTTTAGATACTTAGTGTGGTACATAAATATGTAATGATGTTCAGAATCTGCTATGAGCAGGATACTGACTTCTATTGAGATTTATCTGCGAATTGGAAACGGGACGAAAGTCGCTGTTTTAACCGTATATACCTGAATTTAGGAAATACATTCGGGTTATGTAACATCCCGCTTAGGCCAGGATGCTACCGGCAGGAGACAGGAGAACCCATCTCCATAAGCCTCTGATTCTAACGAAATTTCGGCATGACCTTTGCTAAAAGTCATGTAACCTGGATCAAAATCCAGCACCTCAATACAACCTATAGGGCCTAACACATATCACAGCACTAAAATAAATAACTCAAGACACAATACAACTGGGTTCCATGCCCGAAAATGCGTATAAACAAAAACTTTTACAAAATAAACTTATACACACAAATCCTTACAACTAGACTCATAAACAACTGACTCCCTTTCCCCCAAGACCTGGTGACTGGTTGACTGCAACGCTGCTATCCGACTTCTCAAGCTTTGGTGTCTGTGGTCGACGATCAGGTCACCAACCTGCAAAACTCAAACACTGTAGTGGTGTGAGTCATAAGACTCAGAAAGTAACTATGCTCATTCCTTGAGCGTCAAACACATGCAAAGTCTGAATCCTTTTCTATTTTAACCTGGGCTGTCTATCTGACCATGCAAATATTACAAAGTCTAATCTAACCATATTACTTTTATCCACTTTACTTCCATTACTTTATTCACTAAGATAAATCTTACCATGTTTCCGCTGCGCTACTCTGATATCTTTCTATTTTCTTATAAACTCTATAGTCATTCAGTTCAGGTAATTATTATAGCTTTCTTTCTTCCTTTATTTTGAAATATCATCAACTCGGTCATTATAAAATATTATTTCTATCTCAGACAATCAGTACATCATCAAATCATTATGCACCAGAGTTTCATAAATTGATCCTCCTATGTACACATACCACACACACAAGTGCTAATCATATATGCAAATCAATGTAAACATGCTATTATGTATTAATGCCAACTGCATGCTATTCAAATGGTATATAGAATATATGCTTTATATGCGTGATTAGAAGATTATACTATACTCTAGTATAACATGCTTATATGAACTATTACTTTAATGTTTTTTTTTTTTTTTTTTTTTTTTTTTTTTTTTTTTTTTTTTTTTTTTTTTTTTTTTTTCTGAAACACTTACATATGAATATACTAATGCTATTATGCATTGATATCAACTAATGCATCTCAAATGATTACTAGAATAAATGAGTCATATGTATGACTTGTAAACTATATACTACTTTAACATGCTAAACTTTTAGAAAACGCTTTTATAAAACACTTCTTTAAATTCTTTCTGAAATACTATTCTCGGAAAACGCTTTGCTGAAAACTTTACTTGAAATTTTACTAATATCTGACAAGCTAATGTTAACTATATAAACAAGTATATGAAACCATATAATACACACATACATCAATCAATACTCATAGATATAATCATGCTATCATTTATTAATGTCCACTATTATGCGTCACAAATGTTAACCAGAATGTATAATTTAAATGCATGACTTTTTATAAGCTATGCAATACTTTAATCATGACATGCTTTTATGAAATACGTCTTGAAAAATCTTTTCTGAAAACTGCTTTCTAAACTCTTTATGAAATCTGTCTTTCTGAAATACTTTTTCTAAAAACTGCTCATCTGAAAAACTATTCCTGAGAACTGAAATCTTTATCTGAAATCTGTATTTCTGAAAAACTGAAAACTTTCTCTGAGTCTGTGTCTCTGTCTGAAAAACTGGACGTATGAGGGCGTTACGTATCGTCCGACCCCTCATACGCCTATCTGGAGGCAGAAGTGCAAATCCATGACTTTGGGGCGGTTACGTATCGCCGTCCCCCAAAGCATGCCACTACTGTCTCATAATCTGGGGGTCTAGGGGCGTGATATCTCGCCGTCTCCCTAGCCCATCTGGGAGGATCTGAGAGCGTCCCCTCAGTCCTCAACATGTGCACATGCTATCTGTATCCGTCAATTCCAGTTGTATCTGAAGTTACATACTGGGGTGAGTTTTTACCTCATGCCCCGAAAAATATAAAACTAAATTTTGTATCTCAAAATGTAAGAAAACATTTCCTGAAATACTTTTCTTTCAAAAGAAAACATCATAAACATTTTCTTTTAAAAAAATGCTTTGAACTTCAAAACCCCTTTTAATTTCAAATCTATGTATGAAAATCATAATGCACGATTATGCATATTTCTTCACACTACCCTTGTCATGCTTTCTTATATACTTACCCTTAAGTTGTCATGTGACTAAATGCATATGTTCATGCATTTCTATAACTAATGATGTATGTATTCTATTCTTTTTATACTTTTATCTTGAGTTAACTTATGCTCTTATATGCTTACATTATCCTCAACATACTTTATATATGTCATACTTGCTTATTTACATTCTTCATTAACTTAGGCTAGTGTCTGCTCTTAACCATTTTAATCAAATATGCAACCCTACTATAGATTTCTTTTAATCCTGTCTTTCATGCTTCATGTCCTGTTTACTATTAATCTTTCCATACGTTCATATTATACTTGTCAAGTTTCTATATCCTCAATCATGCAAACTCCAAACACACATCTCAACCTAAGCCAACATACCACACATTACAATGTTATACTCATAGTCCAGTAGCAAATGGGCGAAAAGGTGCATAAATTAATTTCCAAAAATTATCCATCACATGCATAAAGATTAACATATAACAGTAGCATGCCCTAACAGTTACCACCCACCTTCCTCTAAGTATATGAATTTTTATGTAATGAAACTCATTGTCAACAAAATTATCACCTTAAGGTCATTACCCAAATTCTTTCATACGCCATTTTAACTTCCTTCACATAGTTATATATATATATATTATATATATATATACCTTACTAAATTACCAATCCCTAGAATTTTAAGGCTACTGCCGATTCCTCATCCTTCATTGTTTTACTTAATTCATTTCAAATCATATCTAAAACTATGTTTAACTTATCCACGCATAATTCCAAACATTTTATTTATTCAATTATTCTATCCAAACCCATCATAACACAAAGACTCAAGGAGTTCATTGCCACCACGTTTTCATTACTACCGCTACTTTAAGTTTCAGATTTTTACTTTCCCAGTCACATCAGCACAACATTACCTACTTATAAATTTCCAGATTAACTAACTATCTATTAAGCTATTATCTTAATTCCAACATCCCCAAATTTTCTAGGGTTGATACTGATTTTTTTCCCAAAATCTTGTAATTTCCCCAACCCTAAAAATTTCTTCAAATTTTATCCAAGGTACCAAGTCTAGGTCATATTTAACATACCATTAACTCATTATCAAATCAAATTTCGAAATTTATCAAAGACCCAAATTATAAAATCCATCACAGTCAAGAAATCAAAGCAAAAGGTTACTTACACATTTGCATTCTTTCTCTCCCTCTTCTTCCTCTTACTCGGCTCATTTCTCCATTTTTCTTCTTTCTCGACCTCTCTGTTTTGCTTCTTTCTTCTTGATTCCTCTCGTTCTCCTTTTAAGATTCAAAAATCAAGAACCCCCAACTTCCTTCAAGATTCGACCATGGTGGAAAACTTTAGGGTTTTATTTTTTATTATTTTTTTTTATCCCTCTTCACGAGTGGAATATCACACTATATTAAAGAGCCAGAGGGACGAAAATGGTGGGTGAAAATTTGAACAAGTGGGGTTGTGACTTGTGAACACTGCTCAAAGTTGCCGTGGAAAAAAAATGGCTATGGTGGGGAGATCGTGGGTTATATGGAAAGAGAAGCCAAAGGTATTTTTGTTTAGTGTACACGTGTGTCTTCATTAATTTGTGGTGTATGTTTAATATATATGATATATTTGTGTAGAAATTTCTAAAATAATTAATTGTGTGTGTAAAATAATTCTAGTTAAATCTAGATATTTATCTATTTGTATATATAAATTCTATTTTATAAATCCCAATATATCCCCTCAAATTAATCATTAATACCTTTTTAACACATCTCTTGCAATAATTCCCATTTTATTATAAAGAAAATAACCCTCGCGTTCGACGCGACCCTACGCGTGAAAATAAAATTTACGCTAATATTCTAAAATAACCCGGGATGGCGGGATGTTACAGGTTAGTACTTAAATTAAGGAACTATTATAATGTAACTAGTTTGACTAGATACATTATCTCTATATCAGTGTTTAACCCGCTGCGGGTGAACCTTTATATTCTAGAACACTAAAGTGTTTTATTGTATAAAGATGATATTGAGATAAATACATTAGATGTGGATAACGGAATTTATATTTTGAATATAAATATCTCAAATATATAACATGACAAATAAATAGCTCAAACTGATTTGATCAGTTAAGAAACTTAATTGTGGCATAGTTGTCAGGGACACTATTAAACAAGAATCGTATATCCGCACTTTTGAAGAGTGGGTACCATGACTGATTTGATTCCATTCAAATAAAGTCTACGAATCTAGTCTATTTGGGCAAAGTGCCTAAAACACTATTTACTTGGTAAAAGTGTAAATGCCACCGATCTGTTAGCCCTACTTCATAGTGAAGTAAGTGGGCCCATGTCTAGCTAGGCTAGATATGGATATGAATATTTCGTGACCCATACGGATGTGGCATCGCGTATGGTTATGTGTTTCTTTTGAAGAACACAAATCGGAAACTTTCACAGTTTCGACACGAAATAGACAAACAGATCAGCTAAAGTATTAAACCGTCACGGTAAGACCGTAATGGAAAATACTTAAGCAATAAGTTTCTCGTATACTTGAAAGAGTATAGTATTCTTTCAATAAGGACTCCTCCCGGAACACGTTAGTTTGACGGTGTGTCCGAACGGATTAACCGAATTTTGTAAGACATGATAAGGTTAATCAAGAGTCGCTCTGAGCTACCATTTCCTTCAACGGATAAGCTTTAAACAGTGTAATAACTTATTTTGAATAAGGTTCCATAATAATTTATTTGACAGATATCATATTAGATATGAACGGGAAAGAAACCGGGTTTCACATTCCTGAATATTTGGGTATGCCAGGCATATGTTTGGATGATACCAACTAAAACCCAAATAGGATAAGTGCCAATTGTAGGTCATCATAGGGATACCATAAGTATTGTACTTATAAACCACAAGAGAACAATTAGATTGTTGCTCACCATGCGATTTTCCTAAGAGGAATACCGATATGCAGTGGTATGTGGGAGGATAGTATAACTCGATGAAAAATCGGAGTAATACTGTTCAAGGCACCGAATCTTAATAGAACATAAATAGTTCATCAAGGATGAAACTATACCATTACTCTTCGAATACACAAGAACCACATAGGTAGGATAGAGTCAGAAAACAACCTGGGGTATGGGTTTCTGATCTCGCCTCATAAAGATGTCTATCTTATTAAGGATACCAACTGACTACGTATGAGGAAGTGATACAAGGTATCAACTCCCTAATTATGGAAAAGTGCCATGAATCCGAATTGGATTCCAATGATATCAACTATGTTGGATACTAGTTGATGTACCGCAAGGCATTGTGCCTATGGTACTATAAGTCTTCAAGGAAGACATACATGGATGGAACATTGTTAGGATTTATCTAGGTCCCAAGATCAACAAGCAATGAAATACATGTGTGAACACATCAACGGAGGTAGCGGAATACTCACATCGATCGGTTGAGACGAATCGGAACAAACAAACGAAGTTGATTTTTCCCTTGCAACAAAAAACGCAACTGCAGTTCACTGCCCACAAAATCAGATTTTTGAGTTGAGAAATGGAGCTCCAAGCTTCATCGAATGGTTCCCGGCTCATGGGTGAACTTCCCTACCACCTTCGCAAGTCTCGTAAGTGTGCTAGCACTTGTGATTTTACCATAAAATCACACTCTTGCTTCCTCAATGCTCGGCAGTTTCAGTGAAAACCAGTGAGCAGATTTGCCCCTCCATGGGGTGTGAACAAGAGAAAAGAGAGATGAAGATGTGTTGATTAGTTAGTAAAAAAATTTCCAAAATTGTTTATATATTTTCCAACCAAAAATATAAAGATTTACCAAATAATCTATTAAAAAATCAAATGGTAAATGCTTCACCACTAACACTATTTCACCAAAAACACATCAACTATTCATTACACTTTAATAAAGTGATGTGTGTCTTTCAATCAATCAATCACATCAATATAATCACATCACTCAAAGTGACATTTGATTTGACGCTTGATGTGACGAATGATTTGACGCTTGATGTGACTTGCGTTGCCGCACTCGAATTCGAAATACGAATGCGCTCGCAATCACACTCGGGCTCGGGTTCGCTAATTCCAAATTAACGATTTTTCCGTCGCGTCGTAATTAAATGATTACGCCTAGCGAATTCACTATTCACGTCGCTAACGAATTAATTCTAAATTAATTCGTTCGCCCGAATTAAAATCTAATTTTAATTCCGCGTCGAAATCTAATTTCGTTTAATATATCAAATATATTAATTTACCGATTAATTCTAATTAATCATTCTCTCTCTTTAGACGATATTTTATCCAGATAAAAATCTCCGTAATTAATCCTAGATTAATTTTCTCTCTCTTCTATATAATCCTAGATTATTAAGAGTGCGAGTTATGCGTCATCGGTGGGGTTATGGGAAGTGACCCATGAGATCCCCGGATAATTCGGTAGTAAATACGGTCGTCGGAATATCCGAATCACGTACGTACCAAGTACTACGTTCTACCGATTTACGAGACAAGATCGGCTTCTAGCAAAGCACGAAGTCTATCCAATTCTCCGGTCATTATCATAAGAATATTAAGATCTATATCAGGCGTAGTATACCAAGTATCGTGTATATCGGCCCAGTATCGGATAGTCACGTGCTAGGGCTGGGGCTGGATAAGTGTCTGCCCCGTCCGAAGCACATGTCGGATGTCTGGTAACTAGTCTCTATAATCGGATATACATGACCTTGTCATAATATCCCGATGGCTGGCCAGCACTTAAGAGAGCACTAATACCGTATCCTGCGTGACATCATCTCCACTATGACTGGAGTGATACTTCCGTCTTGACATTACACCCAATACTCTACGATTCTCAATATACCCAGCATTGGCGTACACAGAACCGGTTAGAGTCCTAGACGACCTCAACTAAAGTATTTTGATTGTCGTAAGCATTAGCGGTGCAAGTCTCAGGTTAAGACCATACACACCTACCCTGATGTCGGACTCCCATAGACACATAGTCATAATACCAATGGGATTCCGAGGGGTCTATCCAGAGCGAAGCTGTTTCCCGTACCATCGGTGAAACACAACCTCCTATCGCACTTGCATGAGTATCCAATACCCAAATATATGAGAACTATGCTGTTGTGCCCTCACAACACGCACAAGTGCAATACTAGCCTATTCCGCATTATCGATGTCCAGTCTCGATAATACTACGACTAGGGATATTAATGATTAATCCTTCGTGGACTGATACTGTCTCATATCATCTCAATCCAGGAACTAATCATATGGACCTCTCTTCATTTATATATCTAAGGTGATCTAATCACAAATGATGAGAGTGCAATCTCCTTTTTCACATAGTTAATTTGTACAACAATACTATGATCTGTACAAATAGTGACGCTATGGGTCAATATTATCCAACAATCTCCCACTTGGCACATAGCCAGTCACTCAAGTGTCGAACACCCGAACTATGTACGGTTTGCTCAAATTGCTGAGAAAAGGTTTTCGTCAGCGGATTTGCATGATTATAATCTGATGCGATTATACGATCATCACATCGCCACGATGTATGATCCGAACGAATCAGATGATATAGAAGTATATATCTGGATCGTCGATGAGACCTTTAATTCTTTAGCCTTGTCCTGACGCCTAGCTCAGCTGCTAACAGAACTATATCTAATCTAATTAGATTTATTATCGACCCAAATGGCTTCTATTGCTGCCTCAGCTGCAGCAATAATCCGCATTTGTTGTTTATTCGGCAACAGTATCTTGCTCGGAAGATTTCCAGCTCACTGTCCCGTTATTCAAACTTTATAGTACCGCAGTATTTAACTGTTTGGAAACTTGCGGTAGTGATCCCAGTCACTTCAAGTTCTCCTTCTCCATAGTTTTAAGACAGCATCTTTAGTTCTCTAAGATACTAACAGATGTCCTTAACTTCAATCCAGTGACTATCACTTGGATTGACCGATTGTGACTCCATATGCTCAAAGCGTATGAGACACCATCAAGTACATTTTAAATGTACAATTTCCCAGAGAGTGTTAACAACTCCAAATCTATCCCAGTAGATCTTTATTCCTTGAATAAAGGTTGTTACTCCCCAGAATTCTATGGAGAATTTCTATGAAAGCCAAGCTTTCACCAATTGCTTTATGGGAATTTCATTATCAGTGCTCTCCCACTAACCTCCTTATATACACAAGAATCATTTCGTTTTGAGTCAAATCATAAACCATTATGATTATTTCAAAACGACAGTTCCAAGAACCTTATGCTTGCTTCAATCCAAACATGGATCGAATAACCCGCAAACCTTGTTTGTCGGTTATACAAAATCGTCAGGATGTTGTAAGCATCCTCCAAGAGGTTTCCTTTTCAGGAAAGCGATTTTGATCATTAACTGACACATTTCATAAATGAAATATGCAGTATCTACAAGCATCTTCAAATGGATTTACCATGGCAACAGGTAAAAGGTTGAACCGTAATCAACACAATGTTGATAACGATACCTTTCCGTCAAAAGCCTAGCTTTGTACGTTGGTATGTTGCCATCCATGTATGTCTTCCTTGAAGACGTTTAAGTACCAATAGGCACAATGCCTTGCGGTACAACAACTAGTATCCAAACATAGTTGTTATACATGGAATCCATTTCGGACTCATGGCACTTTGCCATAATAGGGAGTCGATACCTTGTATCACTTCCTCGTACGTAGTCGGTTGGTATACCTCCATAATATTACATCTTTAAGGGGTACATCAGAAACCCATACCCCAGGTTGTTTTCTGATTCTCTTCGATCTACGTGTTCTTGTGTATTCGAAGATTAATGGTTTAGTTTCATCCTTGATGAACTATTTGTGTTCCATTAGGACTTCGTGCCTTGAATAGTATTACTCCGATTTTCATCGAGTATCACTATCCTCCCACTGACCACTGCATATCGGTATCCTCTCAGGAAAACCGCATGGTGAGCAACAATCATATTGTTCTCATGTGAGATATTATAAGTACTATACTTATGGTTTCCCTTAGGATAACCTATATTGGCACTTATCCAATTTGGGTTCTTAGTTTGGTATCATCCAAACGTTATGCCCGGCATACCCAAATTATTAGGAATGAGAAACCCTGTTTCTTTCCTGTTCATATCCTATATGATATCTGTCAAACAGATTTATATGGAACCTTATTCTAAATAAGTTTTGCACTGTTAATACATATCCTGTTGAAGGAAATGATAGCTCAGAGCGACTCGTGATAAACCTTATCATGTCCAACAAAATTTGGTTTTCGTTCGGACACACCGTCTAACTGACGTGTCTCGGGAGGAGTCCTCATCTGAAAGAATACTATACTCTTTCATGTATGTTTGAAACTTACTGCTTAAGTATTTTCCATTACGGTCTTACCGTGACGGTATAATACTATAGTCGATCTGTTTATCTACTTCGTGTCGAAACTCTAATAGTTTCTGATCTGTGTTCTTCAAAAGAAACACATAACCATAACGTGATGCCACATCTGTTAAGGTCACGAAATATTCATGTTCACATCTAGCCTAGCTAGATATGGGCCCACTAACTTCACCATGAATAGGGCTAATAGATCGGTGGCATTTACACTATTACCAAGTAAACAGTGTTTTAGGTACTTACCTAACAAACTAGATTCGTAGACTTTATTTGAATAGTCAAATCAGTCCTAGTACCCACTCTTCAAAAGTGCGGATATACGAGTCTTGTTTAATTGTGTCCTAGACAACAATGCCACAAATAAGTCTCTACTTGATCAAATCAATTTGAGCTATTTATTTGTCATTTTATATGTTTTGAGATTTCAATTATATTCAAAATATAAATTCTGTTATTCACATCTAATGTGTTTATCTCAGTATCATCTTTATATAATGAAACACTTAGTGTTCTAGAATATAAAGGTTTATCCACAATGGATTAAACACTGATATAGAGATAATGTCTCTAGTCAAACTAGTTACATTATAACAGTTCCTAATTTAAGTACACACCCGAAGGGTAGTTCCTAAACTTAGGTATCTACGGTCGAAACAGCGACTTTCGTCCCGTTTCCGATTCGCAGACAATCTCAGCTTGAAGTCAGTATCCTGCTCAAAGCAGATTCTGAACATCAATACATATATTTTATGTACCACACTAAGTATTTAAAATCTAATTTCAATACTAGTAGTGAACATAACTTTGACAAACATTTTTAAAGTCAGAGCCTTGCCCTTTCTTTAATTCCTTCGTGTCTGCCATATCCAAATGGTAGTCACTTTGGGATATGTCAATTATCCTTTTCAATATTTCAGAAACCTTAGGCCAAGCCTGGGTTTTTAGAATATCGAAACGATTTGCACCTCGTGCTACATGCCCAATTGCAAACTTTGACTTTATCTCCTCTAGAATAGTCAATTAATTCTCCAAGAATTATAAATTGCAATTTTAATACTTCTTAAATCTAAAATTAGATTTATGACAAGTATATTAAATTAAGCACTAAAGTCATCATCACATAAATCTTCCAAAGATTTTATGCTCTACTTATTTTGCTTAATTTTGGGCTTAAGATATAATAAGTTATTTTATCAAATAAAGTAACCTATTATTTATTCCCAATTTGAAAATTAAATCATTTAAAATATTTTAATCCCAGATTATATTTTAAATATCCAACTTTTCAATTTTATCTTGATTACAATAGTCCAACTATTTAATCAACGATTAGTGGTACTATATACATTATAATGATTATAATAGTCCAACTATATAATCAAATATAATCCAAATTAATTAACCTCAATTACATTGATTACTATAATCCAATTATAAAATCAATTGTAACTGAAATTAATTAATTCAAATATATTGATTAATATAATCCAATTATATATAATCAAGTATAATACAGTCTAACTGTTTTATTAAAACAACATTAAATATTAGTCCACTAATACTTTTAATATATGACGAGATGATATTTGTTGAGCGCGTATGGCGAGTAATTGAACGAATATTGCAAATTCAATTCTTGCCTCCCACTATTTTTCGGCGAGCCTCTAACCCTCTGTCGAGTACTCGGGAAACCGTGTTTCCTAGTGGGCTAGGATCCCGTTAAATATCACACAATCTTGACTTTGGCCAACAAATTGTATGATAATTAACTAGGTAGATTCTAAGATCAATTGGATCTCATCCAACTCCTAGATCCTGTAGGTGGACATCCAAGTCCGAAACATATATCTTATATATGCCTATATATCCAATATATAGCCTAACCTTTTTCCTCTGAATCAACTAGGCCTTGGCTTTGGCACAACAAACCTGATGATCCCAGTCAAGCGCGGACCCATTTACCATGGAAGCTTCGTAATCAATGTCGATGGACAAGAAGTGGTCTTGACTTTGGTCAACAAACCACAACTTGGACAAGACACCAATATGGAACAAAGCCTCGTGATTCAAACACATCTTCGACGGACAAGGGCTTGACTTTGGCCAACAACCCATGCCAATCTAGGATCTTGAGCAAGAATCACTCAATGGAAGGAAAAGAGGCATGATATTTGATGAGGGCTTTTCGCGTGCAAATTGGCTACCAATTTCATTATCTTTGTTAAGGTCTCATCATCATACACCCTTAAACATGCATTCAAATACATAATAAAGCGAGTATGAAAATAAATAATAATGATATGCGGATGGATACTTAACACATTGATCCTAGATCAAATCTCTCCCTTTCTCACTCAAGCTAGCACTTGTATTACTTCTACCCGTTACATTACACTACACTTCTAAAGAAACCTCATTTACATGAGGGGAATATGTGAGAAGAGAATACAAAGAGAATAAAGGTGATAAGGCTGGACACGCAGGTCCAATTTAATAAATCGAATTTATTACAACAATTTCCAAAATTGCCCCCCACCCGACTAATATCCATCCGATATACATTATTCATTCATCACAACCACGTATTCACACAAAAGCATGCTATCAATCAATCTAATCAAATTAATTAATCTGATAATTATGTGATCATCCAATGTTCAAACAACGATTTGATTTTGCTCGAGTCAAACTCGTTTTTGCGAATAAGTACTCAAAGTACGAATTCTGAATTAAATTAAACTACATCGTTAAATCCATTTAACATGTATTTAATACTAATTCACTATTCAATTCCAAATTAAATATTACACTTTATTTAATAAACCTTTAACGACTTAAATTCCAAATTTAATCGTTTCGGGTCTCAAAGCCACCGATTAACGTCCAACGTCAATTCAATTCAAGTCTAATGGGCTTTAATTAATTTCTTTAAGGCGTGGGCTTCGGCAACCAAAGCCCAATCAAGGAGTAACCCCATAAGCTCAGAAATCAATTTAGGCCCATTAGGCCCAATTATTAAACTTTAAAGGTTTATAAGTTGCATTTGGGCTTTATGGTAGTGGTTTTGGGCCCAATTGGATCCAATCCATTTGGCCTAAACCCAACTTGATAAAATCAAGCCCAATTAGCCCAATTACAACATTAGAAGTCCAATTCCAAAATTAGGCCCAATTAATTAAATACACAAAATCCAATTTCGCAATTTAATTACCTAAAGTGTATTACATGATTAATCATCCAAATCAATATTCCAAAACATGAAATTAGTCCAATTAATCATGTTCATTATCATCATCACATGTCCAACACATATTAATGAAAAATCAAACCCATTTTACATGCTTCTAAGTCTCGGCCAAGGAAGGATTTTTATCCGATTTGGTTTCAATCCAATCGAACCCACAATCGACATTAAATCAACATCCTAAATGATTTCCAATACATCAAATGTTCAAAAATCAAAATGCCAAGACATTCAAGGGGCATTCCAATTCGGCCAAAATGAAGATTTTTTTGGGGTTTTATGTTCAATTCAAAATCCAATCCAATTAGTTTCAAATTAACATTATCCTACATGATTCTAACTCATCCAATGAATCAAAATCAAAAAATTCCAAGAATCCAAAATCATTACACATTTGGCCAAGATGAAAAATTTGGGCAAAATTGATCCAATCACATTTTTTTGAAATTGATCAAATCAATCTTCAATATAACATATATTAAGCATGCTTTAACATCCAATTTTATAAAATCATGCTCAAATACAAAGTACCCAATTTTAAGCCCTACAATTTCATGCTTGAACCTATAGCTCTTGATGCCATTGTTAGGATTTATCTAGGTCCCAAGATCAAACAAGCAATGAAATACATGTGTGAACACATCAACGGAGGTAGCGGAATACTCACATCGATCGGTTGAGACGAATCGGCAACAAACGAAGTTGATTTTTCCCTTGCCAACAAAAAACGCAACTGCAGTTCACTGCCCACAAAATCAGATTTTTGAGTTGAGAATGGAGCTCCAAGCTTCATCGAATGGTTCCCGGCTCATGGGTGAACTTCCCTACCACCTTCGCAAGTCTCGTAAGTGTGCTAGCACTTGTGATTTTACCATAAAATCACACTCTTGCTTCCTCCAATGCTCGGCAGTTTCAGTGAAACCAGTGAGCAGAATTTGCCCCTCCATGGGCGTGAACAAGAGAGAAAGAGAGATGAAGATGTGTTGATTAGTTAGTAAAACAATTTCCAAAATTGTTTATATATTTTCCAACCAAAAATATAAAAGATTTACCAAATAATCTATTAAAAAATCAAATGGTAAATGCTTCCACCAACTAACACTATTTCACCAAAACACATCAACTATTCATTACACTTTAATAAAGTGATGTGTGTCTTTCAATCAATCAATCACATCAATCAATCACATCACTCAAAGTGACATTTGATTTGACGCTTGATGTGACGAATGATTTGACGCTTGATGTGACTTGCGTTGCCGCACTCGAATTCGAAATACGAATGCGCTCGCAATCACACTCGGGCTCGGGTTCGTTAATTCCAAATTAACGATTTTTCCGTCGCGTCGTAATTAAATGATTACGCCTAGCGAATTCACTATTCACGTCGCTAACGAATTAATTCTAAATTATTCGTTCGCCCGAATTAAAATCTAATTTTAATTCCGCGTCGAAATCTAATTTCGTTTAATATATCGAATATATTAATTTACGGATTAATTCTAAATTAATCATTCTCTCTCTTTAGACGATATTTTATCCCAGATAAAATATCTCCGTAATTAATCCTATTAATTTTCCTCTCTCTTCTATATAATCCTAGATTATTTAAGAGTGCGAGTTATGCGTCATCAGTGGGTTATTGGGAAGCGACCCATGAGATCCCCGGATAATTCGGCAGTAAATACGGTCGTCGGAATATCCGAATCACGTACGTACCAAGTACTACATTCTACCGATTTACGAGACAAGATCGGCTTCTAGCAAAGCACGAAGTCTATCCAATTCTCCGGTCATATTCATCTAAGAATATTTAAGATCTATATCAGGCGTAGTATACCAAGTATCTTGTATATCGGCCCAGTATCGGATAGTCACGTGCTAGGGCTGGGGCTGGATAAGTGTCTGCCCCGTCCGAAGCACATGTCGGATGTCTGGTAACTAGTCTCTATAATCGGATATACATGACCTTGTCATAATATCCCGATGGCCGGCCAGCACTTAAGAGCACTAATACCGTATCCTGCGTGACATCATCTCCACTATGACTGGAGTGATACTTCCGTCTTGACATTACACACCCAATACTCTACGATTCTCAATATACCCAGCATTGGCGTACACAGAACCGGTTAGAGTCCTAGACGACCTCAACTAAAGTATATTGATTGTCGTAAGCATTAGCGGTGCAAGTCTCAGGTTAAGACCATACACACCTACCCTGATGTTAGACTCCCATAGACACATAGTCATAATACCAATGGGATTCCGAGGGGTCTATCCAGAGCGAAGCTGTTTCCCGTACCATCGGTGAAACACAACCTCCTATCGCACTTGCATGAGTATCCAACACCCAAATATATGAGAACTATGCTGTTGTGCCCTCACAACACGCACAAGTGCAATACTAGCCTATTCCACATTATCGATGTCCAGTCTCGATAATACTACGACTAGGGATATTTAATGATTAATCCTTCGTGGACTGATACTGTCTCATATCATCTCAATTCAGGAACTAATCATATGGACCTCTCTTCATTTATATATCTAAGGTGATCTAATCACAAATGATGAGAGTGCAATTTCCTTGTCACATAGTTAATTTGTACAACAACACTATGATCTGTACAAATAGTGACGCTATGGGTCATATTATCCAACAAACATACCAACGTACTAAGCTAGACTTGTAGCGAAAAGGTAGAGTTATCAACATTATGTTGATTACGACGAAACCTTTTACCTGTTGCCACGGTAAATTCGTTTGGATAATGTTTGCTGATGCTGCATGTTTCATTCATGAAATGTGGCAGCTTAATGCTAAAACCGCTTTCCTTAATGGAAACCTTTCGGAGGATGTTTACAATATCCTGTCGGTTTTGTCGAACCATAACAAGCAAACTAGGTTTGTAGGTTATTCAATCCATAAATGGATTGAAGCAAGCATTGAGTGCTTAGAATTATCGTTTTGATGTAATCATAATGGTGTATGATTTAATTCAAAAACGAAAATAATTATTGTGTATATAAGGAGGTTAGTGGGAGCGCACTGACAGTGAATGACCTGAATGATGATGAATATATCATCTTTTTGGAAATGATATTCCCATAAAATAATCGGCGAAAGCTTGGCTTTCATGATAACGACTATGAGGCGTAACAACGGTATAATAAAAACGTAGAAAAACGGTACACTGAACTGGAATCTTCCAAGCAAGATACTGTTACCGAATAAACAACAAAAACGGATTATTGCTGCAGCTGAGGCAGAAATAGAAGTCTTCTGGGGTCGATAATATCTAATTGGATTAGATATAGTTATGTTAGCAGCTGAGCTAGGCGTCAACACAGGCTAAAGAATTAATGGTCTCATCAACGATCCAGATACATACTTCGATATTCATCTGATTCGTTCGGATCATACATCGTGGTGATGTGATGATTGAATAAATCACATCAAGATGTTATTCATACAAATCCGCTGACGAAAACCTTTTCTCAGCAGTTTTGAGCAACCCGTACATAGTTCGGGTGTCAGAGACTCGAGTGACTGGCTATAGGCCAAGTGGGAGATTGTTGGACAATTATGACCCATAGCGTCACTATTTGTACAGATCATAGTGTTGTTGTACAAATTAACTATGTGAAAAAGGAGATTGCACACTCTATCATTTGTGATTAGATCACCTAGATATATAAATGATGAGAGAGGTCCCTATGATTTGTTCCTGGACAGAGATGATATGAGATAGTATCAGTCCACGAAGGATAAATCATAAACATCCCTAGTCAGAGTATTATCGAGATTAGACATCGGTAATGTGGAAAAGACTAGTATTGCACTTGTGCACGTTGTGAGGGTACAACGGGCATAGTTCTCATATATTTAAGTATTGGATACTTATGCAAGTGCGGTAGGAGGTTGTGTTTCACCGATGGTACAGGAAACAGCTTCACTCTGGATAGACCCCGCGGAATCCCATTGGTAGTATGACTATGTGTCTATGGGAGTCTGCAATCAGGGTAGGTGTATTTAGTCTTAACTTGAGACTTGCACCGCTAATACATACGACAATCAATATACTTTAGTTGAGGTCATCCAGGGCTTTAACCGGTTCTGTATACGCCGATACTGGGTATATTGGGAACCGTAGTGTGTTGGGTGTGATGTCAAGACTGAAGTATCACTCCAGTCATAGTGGAGATGATGGTCACGTAGGATACGTAACTCGTTCTCTTAAATGCTCGAGCTATTGGGATATTATGACTAGGTCATATTTATCCGATTATAGAGACTAGTTACCAGACATCCGATATGTGCTTCGTACGGGGCAGACACAATTCCAGCCCCAGGCCTTGCACGTGATTATCCGATACTGGACAGAAATATGCAATACTTCGGTATACTACGCTTGATAGAGATCACATATTCATATAAGGATATTTCTGGAGAATTGGGTAGGCATGACGCTTTGCTTGAAGCCAACCTTGTCTTGTAAATCGGTATAAACATAGTACGAGGTACTTACGTGTTCGGATAGTCCGACGACCGTATTTACTGCCAACATATCCGGGGATCTCATGGGTCACTTCCCGAAGATTCACCGATGATGTATGACTCGCACTTTAATTAATCTGGGATTAATTAGAAGAGAGAGAGAAAATTAATCTTGGATTAATTACAGAGATATTTTATCTGGGATAAAATATTAATTAAAGAGAGAGAACGATTAATTTTTTAATCAATCAATAAAATAATATATTCGATATATTATACAAAATTGGATTTCGACGCGGAATTGAAATTGGATTTTAATTCGGGCAAACAAATTAATTTAGAATTAATTCATTAGCGACGTGAATAGTGATTTCGCTAGGCGTAATCATTTAATTACGACGCGACGGAAAATTCATTAATTTGGAATTAGCGAACCCGAGCACGAGAGTGATTGCGAGCACATTCACATTTCGAATTCGAGCGCGGCACGCAAGTCACATCAAACATCAAATCGCTAGTCGCATCAATGTCAAATCACTTGTCACTTTGAGTGATGTGACATGACATGTTGTCACTTTATTAAAGTGATGATGTAAATAGTGAAAGGTGGTGGAAAAGCATTATTGCTTTTGCTTTTGACCTTTTGACTTTGCTTTTTGAAAGTAAAAAGGTGGTAAATGCTTTTATTAATTTTGAAATTATTAAAAACCTTTTACACTTTCTCTCTCTCCTAAAACAAACACGAAAATTAGGGTTTCTTTATAGAGCCAATTTCGTCTCTCTCTCTCTCTTGGTCTTGGACCGTTTTCTTCTTCAAATTTCTGGTTCTGCCGAATCAAATGAGAAGCAAGAGAAATGGTTTTGTGGCAAAACAAAGTGTTAGCACACCTTGAGTCTTCCTAAGGTGATAGGGTACCGCTTTTGTGAGCTTGGAATCTCAAAGCTTGGAGCTTTAATGGAGGTCTTCAATGGCCGAAAATTGAGGATTTTTTCACAGCCCAAAACGTGCAGTCCAGCAGCTCCAATGAGGCCAAAACCGAGCTCCTACAAGGAGGAAGAAGCCACTTGTTCTTCTTAGCATCAAACCATTCAATGTGAGTATGTATTCCGCCTTACTCCTTGAAGTATTCATGCGTTTTTCTTGCTTGATTTCATGATCTTGGGACCTAATTAGAAACCAACACCCTGGATATGTTGGCAGTAAATCCGGTTATCGGACTATCCGAATACATGAGTACCTCGTACCACATTTTTACCGAATTATAAGACATGGTTGGCTTCTAGCAAAGCATCGTGCCTACCCAATTCTCCGATGACTACAGTACTAAAGAGTATTAGTTCCGTATCCTACGTGATCATCATCTCCATATGACAAGAGTGATACTTCCATCTTAACATCACACCAAATACACTACGATTCTCAGTATACCCAGAAGAGGCGTACACAGAACTTGTTAAAGCCTCGGACGACCAAAACCAAAGTATATTGATTGTCGCAAGTATTAGCGATGCAAGTCTAGGTTAAGACCAAATACACTTCCCAGATTCAGATTCCCATAGACACATAATCATACTACCAATGAGATTCTGAGGGGTTTATCCAGAGCAAAGCTGTTTCCGTACAATCGGTAAACACAACCTCCTATCACACTTGCATAAGTATCCAATACTTAAATATATGAGAACTATATTGTTATACTCCCACAACACGCACAAGTGCAATACTAGTCTATTCCACATTATTGATGTCCAGTCTCGATAATACTACGACTAAAGATATTGAATGATTAAACCTTAGTGGATTAATATTGTCTTATATTTTATTAATCTGGTACTAATCATATGGACTTTTATCATTTATATATCTTGGTAATCTAATTACAAATGATAAAAGAGCAATTTCCTTTGTCACTAGTTTATTTGTATAACAACATTATGTTATGTACAAATGGTAATGATATGGGTCATAATTGTCCACCGAACTCAACAAAGAAAGAATATCAAAATCCTAAAAAAATGAATGAATTTGGATAATTGGTGCATTGTCACCTGATGAAAACGGTAATAGGTAAAATCTGTGTTTACAGAAACATTGGTATCGTTTCCTCCCATATGTATGCTTATTTTAATAAATATTATTAATCTTTTTTTGAAGCATGCTAATAGTTAGGCATTATTGCATTAAATGAATGAGATATGGTTTTATTGTCTATTTATAAATATTGAGTGATATTATGCATATTGTGCTTCATTTGATATTAATTGTATGTTTTAAGTATCAATGCATCTCATTTAGTTATAAAATAACTTGCGCGATTCATTAAAAATGCTTAAATTATTTTTTGGGCCATTTTATTGATAAATCGTTGAGATTCTCCTTCGCGACCCTTCTAGGACCGAAATATTGATCTAGGATAACACTTAACGGTTGGCCTCGGGCTTATCGATTTGCGATACCGACATACTGTTCATTATACCAGTCTCTGGGTTTTAAAAACACCAGACATATTTTTCTTTGTCATTTTCATCTCTAATCTCTCTCAAAATTGGTCATTCCTCCTCCAAATTCATCCTAAGGTAATCTCGTACCTCTCCTTTTAATATTTGGTTATCATTTCCCTTTATTACTCGTTAATCTCTTAGATTCTCAATTTTTTAGGTTTTAAAAACCCTGGAAATAGATTTGTTAGATTCGGTACCTTTAGGTTATTTTTGGTAAAATTTCTTTTTCAAAATCACTCTAAGATGTGCTTAGAGCCAATATCCATCACTTTTTACATCAATAACGTCATTTTTGAAAAACCCCAAAACTTTGTTTATTTTGCACAAAAACCCCAACATTCTACCTTTTTTGCAAATGAACCTTGAGCTTTATCCTGAACAGTACTTTACAAATGATCGTCAAAAGAGGATTTATAACGAATTTATTAAAAATAAAGTGATTTGAAACCTTATTTTTGCAATCTCGTATTGTGTTACTCAATTCATCAATGTCGTGAATTTTCTCACTTTATTCAAATATGTTATCCCATATATCCAAACATTTGTTAGGGATATGCCCTATACCCAACTTGTGGATGGGCTATATGTACATGTATTTGTAATATTTTCATTAATAATAAAATGGAATCTTTATTATACGTGTCTTACATAACTTATATGAATCATCAAAATTGTAATAAACCCTTGGTAATAAGACGATGGGTTCCATGCCTTATGAGATTCATTACTCTTAAATGTTCCTAGTCATAGTTTTGTGAATAATTTGGGCGTTCACAAAGCGGAGAGACTAGCATGATATATGATTTGCCCTTAGAGTGGGTAGATATGGGTAGCGATCTCATAGCTACTAGCGGAGATCCGTCTGCTTGGGGTATCACATGGATGCATGAGTTGCTCGTGTCCATCGAACTGACCGCCGAAAGTTTTCATATGGAGTGTTTATCTCTTGTCTGTGAGAACTTTCATGTATCGATTATATGACTAGTCCTTAGACTTGAGGTCTTTACAATCTTATGTGTGGATCAAATAACTTTGACATTCTCATTCCCCGGTTCAAAAGATTCGGTCATAAGGGTATGATTGGGTCATTTGTTGAACACATGAATTTTTTAAAGATACAACAGAGAATCGCCACTCTCTCGGATAATATTTTCTTATAAGAGTAGTATTTCAGTTCATGGGTTGATATGTGCGATCAGTGCTTGAGACTGTGGCCACGACGGAAGAATCATGTGAGATTCTTGGGTTAGCACGATTCATGACACTATCAACATCATTCCTTTGACCATATGGGTAGACACTTTCCGTACCCTAGGTCAATTGGTGGGGATACAGTGAGGCGATGACCGTATCATATGTAAATCGCATACATAATGGGTATATATATCCTTCCTTCTCATTTTGGGGCCTTGGCATGTTGCTAGATGTCAACCTTGATCATTGAAATCGAACGACCATCTAATCAGAGGATAATTTATGTTCGATTAAATTATCACGATTCATTTCATTTCCAACTTGAGGGGAACCCAAAAGGTCACACACAACAAAGTCGAAATCAATGGTTAACAGTGCACAATACAAATATAAACATCATATATGACTGCTATAGGAATTTTCATAAATGGTTCAATGTGTTTAATTATTGAACAGATAATTTATGAGATTCCATAGTGGCTTAGGGAATAACGATATGGGTACTTTGGGAATTGGAATAAAAAAATAACTATTCACGTGAATAGTAAAAAAAAAATTTTGTTATTTGTTTGTTGAATTCCAATTCGGCCCAAACTCTTATTAGGGTCTTATAATCTCTTTAAATAACACTAAATTAAGATCCAATGGCTAAGATTAAATTAGTTTTTATCCCACATCGGATTCTTAATTAATTTTGTTGTCTTTGGAGCACTATATAAACCCAAAGAATTCTTCACAAATTTTTACACCAAACCTTTCATATCTTGGGTTTATATAAGTGAGCAACTCTAAAGTTTAAGAGTAAGCCACTTATTTTGAGGATCCTTAAGTCTAATTGACTAGAGGAACCTCGAGTTAAAAGTTTTGAGGTATTTGCCTAGGCTAGCACCAAGGGCAAAATACCCGTGCACTCAAGGCGTAGTCTTGCCGTTCAGTTTTGGCTTTGGTGTGTGCATCTTTGGAGGCCACACACTTGGGTGGCTCTTTGGAACGTGGAAGAGCTTTCTGTTTTCGAGAAAAGCTTGTAGAGGATGGAGGAGTGGATGAGTCTTCGGTTCAAGTAAGTCTTTTTCTTTCTTTATTTTAATTAGAGTTCTTATGATAGTTAGCATGTTTAGGTTTATGTTCTTTGCATGTTTTATGAGTTTTATGATTAAAATATATATAGTAGCATGCCTAGACTTGTATAATAATCAAAACAAATGGGTCTTGGGCAAAGGGAAAACATTATAATAATTGAATTTTCCGATGCGCAGTCGCCGCCGCTTCCCAACAGTGGTATCAGCACGCCAATTTTGTTTTGATTATTTCTCACTCGTTTGAACTCGAAATTGGGTGTTTAAAAGCTTGTTGGAAAGCTAACACCCTGAAATTAATTTTGGACAAGTTTTGCATGATTTGGTTAAGATTTGAATTGTGAAATGTATTTAAAGTTCACGCGTCTGCAGAAAAACGTGAATAGAAAATTTATTTGAATAAAATAAAATGCAATATCAAAATTAAATATTAATCAAAGTTATTTAATGCCTAAAATAATTCCAACATATTAAAACTCATATGCTTGATGATTTTATGTATGATTAGAATTGGCATGATTATTTTAGGGTGCAAGCATCTAGAGACTTTCTAAGAAATAGAGAGTGTATTGCTTATCCCTTAGCTAATTAATTATTCTGTGATGAACTTAGAAATTTATTACCTTTAAGGCTAATAAATATAAATCAATTGCTTATAATAAAAGAAATTATAAAAGATACAAGTGGGTTGGGACCAAGGGGTTAATAAAACTTTCCAAACTAAAGTTAATTTAACCAAAGGTATTACTATAGTTAGATAATGATTTGGTGTCTTCCTTCACTCACTACCTTTTTATAGCCAAAAGAAAAAGCGGTGAAGACATCTAGATAATCATTTACTCAAAGCTTACCTTAAATTATATTTAAAATGTTGGACTAATTTGGAGGATCTATTGTTTATTCCTGTCACCAAGGCAATAAGAGCCTAAGAGGTAAGGGTATTTAAGAGAGTTCGCTCCACCCTCCCTCTGGGGAATTTTCAATGGAGGATCCATTTGACAGATATTAACTTAAACTTGTTAAAATCCTCAATAATAATTTAAGTCTAAAATTTACCTCCCATTTTAAAGTATAGACCCAAATGGCTTAAACCGTATTGGCAGGACTAGGCTTTACCAGACTGACCAATACCAATTTGTCCCTAAATCGTACTATTGACAATAGTTTAACTTTTCTGAGTCATAAGACGCAGCGACCCTTAGGTGTGGTCTTATAACTTAGTGGCAAAGATTGGGTGTCCACAAGGACTAGCATAAGCTATTGCATTTTTGATTGCCCAACCCAATGATCAAGGAATTGTGATTTATATCATAAATTGGTTGGGAACCTACTTAATTATCGTATTTTATAACGACCGGCCCTAGTCGAAGTTATGAAATGATGATAATGGGATCCTTGCCCATAAAAATCCATCATATTGGGGTTGATGCAATTTGCTTAAAATTTAAAAACAATTGAGTGATAGCAATTTCATAATATTAAAAGCCCATGTTATTATGAAACATTATGAAAACATATTCCTAATTTTAACATTTTCTCTTAACAGATGGGTTAAAATATTTCACAAACATTCAAATGGAAAACAGAGTATCACTTCATTCCATCCTTGATGACCATAAGCTCAAAGGGGACAACTACAATGGCTGGTTAAGAAACCTTAAATTGTCTTACATCAAGAAAATATTTTCTATGTTCTTGAAAGACCATTTCCCCTGAACCCGCCGCAGAAGATGACCAGATACATTTGATGCTTGGAAGAAACACGTCGATGATGATGAGCAAGCAGTTTGCATAATGCTTGGCTCTATGTCGGACGAACTTCAGAAAGCTCACGAAGATATGGATGCTCAAACCATCATCTTTCACTTGAAGGAGTTGTATGCAACTTCCGTTCGTACCGTGAGATTCCAAGTGTCATGTGTCTTATTCCAAATAAGGTATAAAGAAGGATCTGTTAGTGGACATGTGCTTAAGATGATTGGCCACATTGAAAAATTGGCCAACCTCGGGTTCATCATGGATCATGAGATAGGTCACAATCTAATTCTTCAGTCCTTACCAAAAGAATTCTCTAACTTTATTATGCAGTTTCATCTGTCTGATAAAGAAGCTACTTTAGCAGAATTGCACAATCTGATAAAGCAAGCAGAGAAGGACTTGAAACCGGAGCTTAAAACCTCCGTCATGCTTACGGGTACGGACCTGAAGCACGAGGCCCAAAGAAAATAAGGCCAAGGCTCCAGATCACCTAAAGCCCAATGGTAAGGTGGAGAAGAAAAAGGGAAAATGGAAATGTTTCTTTTATGGAAAGAAGGGTCATTGGAAGAAATACTGCAGATCATTGAAAGCCAATGAAGCTAGAGAAGCCCAAGAGGCCAAGAAGCTCAATGCTTCAGGTATGTTGTATATGATTGAACTATATTCTCAAAACTCTAAACCTTCTACTTGGGTGTTTGATACCGGTTGTGGGACTCACTTGTGTAACAATGTGCAGGGCCTGAGAAAAGTAGGAGACTCCATCATGGGGAGGTTGACTTACGCATGGGTATTGGAGAAAAAACTGGCCGCATTGTGCGTGGGGACTTATTCATTAGTTTTACTGAATGGTTTAGTTTTAGACTTAAAAGATTATGTTTATGTACATTCTCTAGTAAAGAACATCATTTCAATTTCTTCTTTATGTAATAAAGGCTTTCCATGCCTAATAAGTTGTAATGAATGTTCTATTTATTTCAATGAAATAAAATATGGAGATGGTATTTTGAATAATGGTATCTATGTCTTACAAACTAACAAAGAATGTTCAACCTCTAATATATACAACGTTAACTCGAACAATCTCAATGAATCACTTCTATGGCACAGTCGCTTAGGTCATAACAGTGAAACAAGATTAACTAAGCTACATAAGGATGGGTATTTCAAAACCTTCAAATATAAACCTTATGGAAACTTGTGAGTCTTGTTTACTTGGTAAAATGACCAAATTACCCTTCAAAGGTAAATGACAGCGTGCAGCGGAGACATTAGAACTCATATACACTCTGATGTATGCGGACCAATGTCAGTCACCGCTAGAGGTGGATTCTCTACTTCATTACCATTATCGATGATCATTCGCGATATGGGTATGTGTACCTTATGCGGTACAAATCTGAAGCCTTTGAGAAATTCAAAGACTTCAAGGCTGAAGTAGAAAACCAGCTTAATAAAAGTATTAAGTCACTATGGTCTGACCGAGGTGGTGAATACTTAAGCAACGAATTTCAAGATTACTTGAGAGAAAATGGTATTGTTTCCCAATGGACCTCCGGGAACTCCACATCATAATGAGGTCTCCGAAAGGAGAAATCAGACATTTTAGATATGGTACGATCAATGATTCAGGCACGATCTACCTCTTTCATTTTTGGGTCTTGCTTTAGAAACTGCAACACTACTACTAAACCAAGTTCCTTCCAAGACTGTTAGTCAAACACCATATGAGTTATGGTCTGGGAAACGTCCTAGTCTTAGTTATCTAAGAGTTTGGGGATGTGACGCATATGTCAAGCTCTCACAAACTAACAAATTGGATGATAGGGAAGTTAAATGTAAGTTTGTAGGATATGCCTTGAACTCAAGAGCATACGTGTTCTTCGTCCCAAATGAACAAAGAACATTTGTCTGACAAATGCTAATTTCTAGAGAATGAATTCCTTCTCAAGAAATATAGTGGGAGTAGACTTGACCGCGATGAGGTACGAGAAGAACAAACTAACATAGAACTAAACCTCAGGCCCCTCAAAAGGGCAGCGACGGAACAACCACAAGGTTATGAACTCAGAAGGTTGGTAGGGAAGACATGAGCCTGAAAGATATGGTTTCCATATTGATGAGGAACTTGATCAGGTCATTGATAATGACGATCCCACCAGTTATGACGAAGCAATGCGTGACATTGATTCAGTCAAGTGGCTTGAGGCCATGAAATCCGAAATAGACTCTATGTATCAGAATCAAGTTTGGGACTTGGTAGATGCACCTGAAGGGATAAAACCCATAGGCTGCAAGTGGATTTACAAGCGTAAAACTGATGCAGAAGGCAACATCCAAACCTATAAGGCTAGGTTGGTGGTGAAAGGTTATAGACAAATCCAAGGAATTGACTATGACGAAACCTTCTCGCCTGTTGCAATGATAAAGTCCATTCCAATTTTACTGGGACTAGCTGCACACTTTGATTATGAGATTTGGCAGATGGATGTCAAAACAACTTTCCTTAATAGGAATCTCGTAGAGGAAGTCTATATGACACAACCTGAGGGGTTTGCATCTAAGGATGATCATAATAAAGTATGCAAGCTTAAGCGATCCATTTATGGACTCAAGCAAGCCTCCAGAATTTGGAATATACAATTTGATGAGACAATCAAAGAATTTAACTTCATCAAAAATGTAGATGAGCCTTGTGTTTACAGGAAAAGTAGTAGGAGTGTTGTTGTATTTCTTATATTATATGTCGATGACATATTAATCATTGGGAATGATATTCCCATGATGCAAGCCACCAAGCAATGGTTATCTCAGAATTTCTCCATGAAAGATTTGGGAGAAGCAGCTTACATCCTCTACATTAATATCTATCGTAATAGATCTAAGAGAATGTTAGGACATTCTCAATCTACGTATATAGATAAAGTTTTGAAAAAATTCAAAATGGAAGATTCCAAAAGAGGTAATTTACCTACTTGTCATGGAATCAAATTATCTAAGGAGCAATGTCCACATACTCATTCAGATAGAGAGCGTATGAGTAGGATCCCTTATGCTTCAGCAATAGGATCGATCATGTACGCCATGCTATGTACAAGACCCGATGTCTCTTATGCTCTTAGCATAATGAGTAGGTATCATGCAAATCTTGGTGAGCAAAACTGGGCAGCTGTCATAACAATCCTCAAGTATATGAGAAGAACTAAGGATGTGTTTTTGACATACGGAGATTGTTCTAAGATGAAAGTCATTGGTTACTGTGATGCGAGCTTTCAGACAATAGGGATGACAGCAGATCACAAACAGGATATCTAGTTTACTTTGAAGTGGGTGCTGTAGTTGGAAAAGCTCAAAGCAATCAACTACAGCGGACTCCACCACTGAAGCCGAGTATATTGCAGCATCTGAGGCAGCTAAAGAAGCATTCTGGATAAAGAAGTTCATCACGGAGCTGGAAGTGCTTCCCGCGATCAAGAATGGCGTAATAATGTACTGTGACAATACGGGCACCATTGCTCAATCAAAGAAACCAAGTTCCCACCAGAAATCCAAGCATGTACTCAGGCGATTTCATCTCATCACGGAGATTGTTGAGAGAAAGAAGTTATTATAGAGAAAATACTCACATAAGATAATCTTGCAGATTCTCTGACTAAAGGGCTGACTCAACAAAAGCATGATAGGCACACCCGAGAGTATGGTGTCCAGATTCATACTAGTTGGCTATAGTGCAAGTGGGAGATTGTTAGGGATATGCCCTATACCCAACTTGTGGATGGGCTATATGTACATGTATTTGTAATATTTTCATTAATTAATAAAATGGACAATCTTTATTATACGTGTCTTACATAACTTATATGAATCATCAACACTGTAATAAAGCCCTTGGAGTAATAAGACGATGGCTTCCACGCCTTATGAGAATCATTACTCTTAAATGTTCCTAGTCATAGTTTTGTGAATAATCTGGGCATTCACAAAGCGGAGAGACTAGTATGATGATATGATCCGCCCTTAAGTGGGGTAGCCGATCTCATAGGCTACTAGCGGAGATCCGTCCGCTTGGTGTATCACATGGATGCATGAGTTGCTCGTGTCCATCGAACTGACCGCCGAAAGTTTTCATATGGAGTGTTTATCCAATGTGTCATGAGAACTTTCATGTATCGATTATATGACTAGTCATTAGACTTGAGGTCTTTACAATCTTATGTATGGATCAAATAACTTTGACATTCTCCTTCCCTTCAGTTCAAAAGATCCGGTCATAAGGGTATGATTGGGTCATTTGTTGAAACACATGAAGTTTGTAAAGATACAATAGAGAATCGCCACTCTCTCGGATAATATTTTCTTATAAGAGTAGTATTCCAGTTCACGGGTTGATATGTGTGATCAGTGCTTGAGACTGTGGCCACAGCGGAAGAATCATGTGAGATTCTTGGGTTAGCACGATTCATGACACTATCAACATCATACCTTTGACCATATGGGTAGACACTTTCCGTACCCTAGGTCAATAGGTGGGATACAGTGAGGCGAGGGACCGTATCATATGTAAATCGCATACAAAGGGTATATACATCTTTCCTTTCTCATTTTGGGGCTTGGCATGTTGCTAGATGTCAACCTTGGTCATTGAAATCGAACGACCATCTGATCGGAGGATAATTTATGTTCCATTAAATTATCACGATTCATTCCATGTCCAACTTGAGGGGAACCCAAAAGGTCACACACAGAAAGTCGAAATCAATGGTTAACAGTGCACAGTACAAATATAAAAGCATATATGATTGCTGTAGGAATTGTTCATAAATGGTTCAATGTGTTTAATTATTGAACATATCATTTATGAGATTCCATAGTGGCTTAGAGATTGGTGAATGACGATAAGGGCACTTTGGGAATTGGAATAAAAAAAATTTATATTCACGTGATAGTAATGTGAATAGTAATTTTTTTATTTATTTATTTTGAATTCCAATTCGGCCCAATACTCTTATTAGGGTTTTATAATCTCATTAAACCACTAAATTAACATCCAATGGCTAAGATTAAATTAGCTTTTATCCCACATCAGATTCTTAATTAATTTGGTTGTATTTGGAGCACTATATAAACCCAAATAATTCTTCACAAATTTTTTCACACCAACCTTTCATATCTTGGGTTTATGTAAGTGAGCAACTCTAAAGTTTAAAAGTAAGCCACTGATTTTGAGGATCCTTAAGTCTAATTGACTAGAGGAACCTCGAGTTAAAAGTTTTGAGGTATTTGCCTAGGCTAGCACCAAGGGCAAAATACCAGTGCACTCAAGGCGTAGTCTTGTCGTTGAGTTTGGGCTTTGGTGTGTGCATCTTTGGAGGCCACACACTTGGGTGGCTCTTTAGAACGTGTTAGAGCTTACTGAGTTAGTTCGAGAAAAGCTTGTAGTAGATTGGAGGGAGGACAGGAGGAGTCTTCGGTTCAAGTAAGTCTTTTTCTTTTTTATTTTAATTAGAGTTCTTATGATAATTAGCATGTTTAAGTTTATGTTCTTTGCATGTTTATGAGTTTTATGCTTAGATATATATAGTAACATGCATAGGCTTGTAGAATAATAAAAACAAATGGGTCTTGGGCAAAGGGAAAAGCGGCATAATAATTTTAATTTTTTCACTTGGCACTCGCGGCCGCTTCCCAGCAACCTTGTCAAAGTGTTTTAACACCAACATGGAGGTTCCTATTAGCAATTCCTGGTGTTTAGGGCTAGGTCAATGGTACTCACTTCACTGTCACTCCCAACACTGTTAAAACGTCTCCTTCGAACCTCAAACAACAAACCTATTTGTGCCTCCTCACATAGAGCTTTCTGTCAACTTGAATGCATCTCTGGCGCCGGAGTTATGAAATTTGTACAGAGAGATGCCCTATTCCCTCATCCATATTCGGATGTCCATGTTCTTAAAAAGGTTGACTTAGGCTTGGTATGCAGGTTTTCACCAAAATCATCCAATACATTATCTTACCACGTAAAGGCCATATTGATATTGTTAATCTTTTAGATATCTGGGTCATGGATCCATCGGGCTAGATGTACCCTTAGACATAGGGTTTATGGTTTTCAATACATGAAAATCGCCCGTTCTCTTCCCCATTAGAGTCTCTCGTACGGTTCTCTGATCTCCCAATTTCTCCAAAAATATCATGTTCAAATCAGCCTCAATGAGCCTCAATTCATTGTCACTCCCAGCAACAAATTACATTAGAAAACATTCCATGCCAAACAGTGGGAGAAATTCGATGGCGTCTGGCGTATGAAGGCCAATACCGAAACTTCAGAAACCTCTACTTCCAAAAGACCAAGAATGATCGGTGTTGCTATTCTGATGAGTAAACTGACATTGCAGCAGCAAATGCAACATGACCATCGAGTTCTAGACCATCTGCAGACTTGATTCATAGACTTGATTCTCTAGCTAACAGTCTAGGCACTCTCTCCACAAATATCACTACTCAGCTCTCCACTTCATTCACTACCTTCAGCACTCGAGTAGAACAACGCCTATAATCCCTGGAAAAGAAGATCGATTCCCCTAATCGGAGATCTCTGATTATCTTTTGGCATACATATTTTTCTTTTATTTGGATGCATTTTGGATGTATTAGGAATGTATTTCGATACTTATATGACTAATACTTTTGAATGAAATGTATATTTCCTTAATTTGAATGCGCTTAATGGATTATATATTTTTTTTGGCAAAGTGTGCTTTTTAATGGATTTTCATATGTTTATTGCACATCTTAATTTGTATCTCATTATTGATTAATTATTACTTCTCCATTCTTTTTAATAATGTCAAAGGGGGAGAAATCATAAGAATGAGATTAAAACTTGTATAATCCTACCCTTGTATTAAGGGGGAGCAAATGTGTACTAATAATGTATTTGTCTAAGT